>PVJH01037856.1:0-17588 GCA_004026705.1 Nesogale talazaci | reverse complement strand
CAGACTGGTACTCGACATATGGACTAACTTAGAACTTACGGACTTGATCTGGACTAGGCTGCCATGTTTCTTTTCTTTCTTTCTTTTTTTTTTTTTTTTTGCTGTTTGGATTTTTAAAAATTCACTTTATTGGGGCCCATACAACTCTTATCACAAACCTCACACACATCCATTGTGTTAAGCACCCTTTAACACGTGTTTCCCTCATCATTCTCAAAACACTTGCCCTCCACCTGAGTCACCCCCCGCATCAGCTCCTCACCCCTCTCCTCCCTTGCTGCTTTCCCCATGAACCACCAATAATTTATAAATTATAATTATTCTTTCATATCTTACACCCACTTCTTCTTTGTATGTCCCCCAGGGAGAAGGCTATATGCAGACCCTTGCAATCTGTGCTCCCTTTCTGGCCCACCTTCCTTTCATCCTCCCATTTCTGCCCCCTCACCACTAGACTTAAGGGGTTCTTCTGGCTTGGATTCCCTGTGTTTCCAGTTTCTATCTGTACCAGTGTATCTCCTTTGGTCCAGCTGGATTTGTAAGATAGAACTGGGATCATGATAGTAGAGATGGCGGGGGGAGGGGGGGAGGAAGAAGAGGGAAGGGAAAGTATTCAAGAACTAGAGGAACATTGTGTTTAATCATTGCTACACTGCACCCTGACTGCCTCTTCCCCTCCCCAGACCTTCTGTGAAGAAATATTCAATTGCCCACAAATGGGCTTTGGGTACCTTCCCTGCACTTCCCTTCATTCACCATGATATCTTGTTGTTGTTGCTGTTCTTTGATGCCTGATGTTTTCTGCATGTGCAATCACTCTTTACATAAAGCTCTTTTCTATACACAATGTGTGTCAATAATTTTGCTTCTCTAGTCCATCCAGACTAGAACAAATGTTTAAAACATTGTGACATTACTGTCACTTTTGATATACCTTGTGCTTGATCTGGTTTTTAACATATGTGTATTTTTTAAAATTTTGTGTTTGTTGTATCTTGTAATTTTTGCTAGTCTTCTTGATTCCCTGTTAGGCATTTTTCTATGCTGTCCATGATATGGAATCCAAGATTGTTGAATCTATAGAGACAATAAATAGAATAAGTGTAACTGTGGAGTATCAAAGGGAGGCAGGGGGTTAAACTAGAGCTCAAGAAATAAAAAAAGTTGACCCTATTTGTGTTAGTGATTGTACAAGGTTGCTTGATATGATTGAACTATCGCATGGTATGGTGTCTGAATTAACTACTAATAGAATGGTTTGGTAAAAATAAAACAGTAATTCATGATACTCTGTGGTGAAAGCATTAAAGCATTTATTTGAAATTTTTAAAAAAATTGAGGAACGCAAATTTTTGTAATGACTTTGCTAATATTTATTTTTAAACTGTTAATGATAGAGATGAGGCTATTTGTTCAGTGACCAACAAGATTATGCTATTGAAGAAAATAGAAGAAGTCTCATTTATAATGGCAGATACCAGAATTCTAACCCATCAAAAGAGAAAGCTTAAACCTTTCACTACTGCCCCTACTGCTTTATCCTCATCAGGTAAGGCATACATTAAAGCAGTACCACATAAATCAAGGCCCTGTGCAAGTTGTGACCGTTGATGGCAAGTTTTTTCCATTTCTTGGCATAGTCCACTTATCTCTCCATTGAATGCCTCAGCTTCCTTTTTAAATCCTTCCTCCATCAGCTCTTCAAAGTCCTGAAAAGGGGCAACTGTTACTTTATGAAAAATCCATTATCAAGAGTCATGATATTTGGGAAGATAACACACATTCCCTACAAATTCTCAGTTCCACCTGAGAAGGCATGGCTCCCACATCTAAACAATGAAGACTGCTTAGAAAAGTGCTAATCAGATTTCAGGACAGGACACTGGATGCATTTTAACCCAGGCTGCAGAGGGTGACTCTGACAGACTTAGGAGCAAATGCAGCAAATATTGTGTTTAATTTCAGGCCGGTCTAATCAGGTCATGAACAGATGGATTGATTCCAAGTCTCTTCGATGTTGTACAAGAATCAGGAAAACTGTGAAATGAAGGCCATATTAAAATGGGGCACAACGAAGTTACTGTACAATTACAAAAATAACAATCTGTATGCTTTGTGTTGTATATTGAAGGATTTCAGCAGGATCCAGATGGATTTCTGAACTGAGTTAACCAAATGCCTTATGTGCTTCCCTGTGATCCCAGGATCCTGCTTCCTATTTCCATCCTTCTCTTCTATGGACATAGGAGCATTGTCTAACTGGCTACCTGGACCCAGCACAGACTTACCTTCAGTTTATGTTCCAGCATCTTTTCCTGTTCCTTCAGGCGGTTTCCTATTTCCCTCTCCATCTTCTCTTTCAATTGCTCCATATGTTCCCTGAAGCTGTGTTCTTGAGCCTCAATCTGTTGCTGCTGCTCCTCATGTTTTTGCCTCAGCAGCTCTTTTTCCTTCTCGGCTGCTTCCAATTTGGCTTGCTCCGCTGTCCCACAGAGGTTGAAGAGGGGAAGAAAGCAACAGGTTAGCCCTGCCCTCTATGTTCCTGAACCCCGAGACCAAATTGAGTTTATAAAACAAAAGAACAAACATTGCCATCAGGTTGACTTCAGCTCATGGTTGAAATACTTCGTGGGACAGAGTAGAACTGCCCCTTTCTGAGAAGAGGAATCTTTATAGGAGTAGACAGCCCCACCTCTCTTCCGTGGAGCCTCTGAAGGGTTTGGACTGAGGACCTAGCGGAGAGTAGCTCACTGTGTAATCTACTGATGAGCCACCAGTGCTCCTTGACTTTAAAAAAAGGAGGGGGGGGCTTCAAGTCTGCATTATTGTAATGTCCAGACCATCAAGGACATTTCAGAATGTGATGGGAAATACCCTGAGTGAGTGGAAGCATACCTGCCATTCTCCATATTAATTTCAGATTCCATAAACTGTGTTCCATAGAATCTGTAGGAAGTTTGTTACTTGAAATCTGCCTCTCAGATCTCTCAGAAGATAGTGCAGGCACCTCCCCACCCTGCTATGGGCTGAGTGCCAAAGCCTGTACCTGCTATGGCCTTTTCTCCATCTGTGAGGGCTTTGTCTGACTGCAGGATGGATTCTTCTATTGGTGCTTGTGACTGCAAGAACCCCTGAAGGACTTCACTTGTCTGAGGAAAGAAGGTAAAAAATCACATTGAACAACAGGCAACTAGTCTCATGTAGGGGTCTTACTGTGCCATAAACCTCAACTCTGACCCCAAGTGCTTGAAACCTGCCTCACTTATCCCAGTGCTTCCTTTCTTTATGTGACTACAGCATATTTTCCAACCCCACTCAGGGGGTGGGGGGGGGGAGGGGAGAGGAACCAACCTCCCTCAGATCTTTCTTGCTATCTTTTCAGCCTCCTCTTCACTTAACACCCAATCAAATTTTGAATAGTTCTGCAACCATTTAATCGCTGTTGTTTCCTATGTTTGCATATTTTCTTTTTCCTGGATTATATTCTATCCTTTGTTAAGCAGGATAGATTCTGCCATATTCCTTTTGCCATTCTTGCAAGTTTTCCTAAGATGACTTCCGTGTTTGGAATAGAAGTGAAGTACTGTGAGGTGTCCTAGCTCTGCCACTTGCAATGTGATCTTGGGCACCTTATCTCTGTGTTTCATATTTCTCAATTCTATAATGTGGATAATGGTTGTTGCTGTTCACTATTATTAAGTCAGGTAAGAGTCATAGTATCCTTGGGTACAATAGAACTAAACACTGCGTGGCCCCTGCACACACTTCCTATTGTTCTCATGTTTGTGTCCACTGATGCAATGACTGTGTCATTCCATCAGCCTGAGTGTCTTCTTTGCTAAACCCCTCTACTTTACCAAACCTGTCCTATCCTGAACATAGCCAAATGCATGACATAAAATCTTGCCATCCTTGCCGCTAAGGAGTCCTTTGTCTATACTTCCTCCAAGGCAGTGATAGATTATTTTGGGAGTTGATGGTATTTTCAATATGCATTGCCAACTCTACAATTCAAATACATCGATTCTTCTCTAGTCTTCCTTATTCAATGTACAACTTTGACATGCATATGAAGTGATTGAGCATGCTATGATCTTAGTCCTCTAAGTAGCTTTCTGGCATTTCAAGAGTTTAATGAGTGCTTGTGGCACAGATTTACCCAATGAAGGTGTTTTTTGATTCCTTTACTGCTACTTCCATAAGTCTTAATTGTGAATCTGAGCAAAATGAGATCCTTGACAACTTCAGTCCTTCCTCCTATTGTTAAGATGTTACCTACTAGCCCTCTTATTATAGCATAGTCAATACAACAGAAATAAACTTTTTTTCCTGGTATGCTGTGCTTTCATTTAAGATTCATTTGGCATCAGTAATACTATTTCTTGTTTCACTTTCTTTTCTGACTCCAGCCTGAGGTTTTAGAACTTCACTGTCCATGTAATACTGAAACCAATGTTAGATGATCTTCAGTGCAATATTATTTTATGCAGTAAAAATGATATTCAATAATTTCTGCAATATGATGGGTCACCTTTCTTTGGAATGGGTGCAACTACAGAGTTCTTCAAATTAATTGGCCAAGCAGATTTCTTCTAAATTTCTTGGCATGGATATTAAGTGCTTTCAGGGTTTTGTAAGCTTGTTGAAACATTTCAATTGATACTCAGTCAATTCCTGACGACTAGTTTATGGCTGATACTTTCAGTGTAGTTCAGACTTCTTTCATCAGTATTGTTGGCTGTTGTTCAAAATCTACCTCTCGAAATGGTTGAATGTTGACTTATTCAGCTTGGTACAGTAACTGTGTATTCCTTCCATCAGCTTTTAAGGCTTCTTGTGTCATCGTCATTCAATATTTTGTTCATAGAATCTTTCTTTTTTAATGGTCTCATGCTCACTTCCCAGGTGACCATGATCTTGACGGACAGGTCCATGTACAGCACAGGCGGGGAGCCAGGAGGAGAAGAGAGCCATGGGGCTTCCGGGAGAGCGCCAGAGCCAGGAGGTTACTGCTGAATGAGATTCAAATCCAAGTCTTTCAAATTCCAAATTGAGCTTTGAGCTCTTTCTTAGTTCTTCCTGTTTCTTCATGTTGCTTTTTAAAATGCAGGTTTCTGCACATTTCATGATAATATATCTGTCTGCTGAAGATTCCCTTGTAAATGTACTGTTTGACTCTCAGAGTTTTTTCGGACATTCACTTTGGTCTTTACTTTCTTTCCTGTCTTTTCAATGATCTTTAAGTTCCTTCATATATGGTATTAATGACATCTCACAGCTCATCTGACCTTCTGTCATTAATGTTGAATGTATCAAATCTGTTCTTGAGGAGTTCTTCAAACATAGGCAGGATATACTCACAGTCATAGCTTGGCTATCCTGAACTTCTTTTCATTTTCTTTAGTTTCAACCTGAACTTACATATGAGCAATCGATGGCCTAGACCATTCCACAGTTTGCTCTTGGCTTCAATTAGCCTGTCTCTTCACATAGCTGTAGTTAATTTGATTTCTGTGTATTCTTGCTAGTGAAATCCATGTGTCCACATGCCTCTTGTATAGTTTAAATGCCTTTCCTTATTCTTTGTTTTACTGTTCCCTACTATTTTTATCCAACTTTCCATTCTAATCAGCAATAATTAGCATGTATCTTAATGTCATATTTCATCAATTTCAGGCTGAAGATATTAAAATTATTCAGTTTCTTCACCATTAACTTTAGTAATTGGTGCATAAATTTGAACAATACCTTTATTGACTGAACTTCCTTGTGTGTGAATGGATATTATGCTATCACAGAGAGCATTGCAATACTAGATAGATCTTGAAATGTCCTTTTAGACAACGAATGGGAAGTCACCCTTCTGAATTTTTCATTCCTGGCAGAGTAAGCCATACATGACTGCTATATTCCAAATGGCCAGTTCTGATTCATTGTATATAAAATGATGGGCATGGCTGACATCAACTTAAATGCTTAAGTGGCAGAGGGTTGTGAGCACTGATCCAACAATTGCAATAAGTAACAGAAACATTGCAGCTTACTCATAAAATATCTATTTCTGTGTGTTCCACTTCATTTTTGATGATTTCCAATTTTCCTAGATTCATACTTTGTACATTCCAAATTCTAATTATTAAGAGAGGTTTCCACCTGTTTTTTTCTAATCTTCTTCTCATTTTGAGTCATGCCCCATCAGCAAAGAAAGGCCCCAAAGGCTTTACATTCTCAGGTTTAACTTCAACCACTTCATTGTGGCTGACTTCATCCTGAGAAGGCAGCTGCTCTTCAGTTATACTTCAAGGACTTTCCCTCCTAAGGAGTTCAGCTTCATCCAACAATGTTCTAGTGCTATTCATAAGATTTTCAGCCTCTGACAAGGTTCTTCTGCTTTACAGAGTGCTTTCTTTGGTTAATTTCTCAGAATTTGCATCCTAGTCATTCTTTGCAGCCTTCTTGTAGTTTGAAAACTCTCATCAAATCAGTTCACCTTGAGTGACTCAGATTTGAAATACATATTTCTAACTTCACAGCAATATTTAAGCCACCACATTATGACATACTGACAGTAAAGTGGTGGAAAATCTATGCATATATAATGACACATACCATATTTATGAGAACATCATATGTATGATACATAATATATGTACATATAATTAGAATAATATTATTGCGATGATTGAATTCTACTCCGGTAAGAGCATGGGAGCTCATGGTTGGTAGAAAAAGTGAATGCTCAGTTTTTGCTAGCCATTGTAATCATTATGATCTTCCTTGTTTACCACAAATTTCTGTAAAAATAGAGTTTGTTTCATTAACTTTATACAGCTTAAACTTAGATCTGAGACACCAAGGGGCTAAAACAGTTAAAGGCTTGGTTACTATATGAAGGGACAAAGGATTGGGGGTTCAAATCAACTCAGAAGTATGTTGGAAGACAGGTCTGCTGGTCTACCTCTGAAATACCACCCCCATTGGAAGCCCTATAGAACAGTTGTCTACTGATACACACCAGGTCACAACTAGTCAGATTTGACTTGAGGAAAGCTGATTTCACTTTTGATGCTTAGAGCAAAATAGTCACATTGTTTGAAAAATTAAACAGATACTTTTTTTGATTGGGACTCCTGATTATAATTCATACATATTTATGTTTTTTCAAGAGTTTCTAGCTAATTGTAAACATAAGACTGTGAACATTAACAAGTCACACCACTTGTTAAACACACTGATTACTGTGATCTTACAGTTATCACAAGGATAAGATCCCACTGAGGCTCTTCTAAAGGTCTTCCCTCCACTTCCCTTATGCCTCACCTTAATCCCCTTCCTGGGAACGTGCATATAGTCCTGTTCAAGCCTTTCCTTTGCTTCCACATAGAGAACATGCCCTCCAGGAACAGAGAATACTCCTTTTGAAATACTTTCCATCAGGGGCTTTGAAAGCTGTGCAAGCACTGCCTGACAGTAGTCATTGGATGCCTTTTCATTTTGCTGTACAAAATCCTCCTTCTCTTTTTCTATGGTAGCCTGCAGGGAATGTACAGAAACACAGTAGGAAGAAGCTGTAAGTAGGGATCATTCAACCAGCTGTCATTCTCTTGAAAGAAGCAAAGATCAGACCACATAGATCAGGTGATTTATGTTTGACACAGTTCAGATTCATTCCATTTAAAATGATGGGCATGACTGACATCAACTTAAATGCTTAAGTGGCAGAGGGTTGTGAGCAGTGATCCAACAATTACAATAAGTAACAAAAACATGAATTTGGCAGAAAGGGGAGTTTCTTCAGAGTATATTGGTTGTAATGGAAAAATGTAATCACAAAAAAACCTTACCCAAACAGCCAAGAGGTAAATGTGCTCTAAACAGTCTTCAGAAGACTTCAGGAATGACCACAAGCAGAATATTTTTAGACAATGACATAAGACCAAATTTTTTGCCTGTACTTACAATCCAGATGATTTTATTCAATGTCACTAAGAGATTTTTACCACTTGTTGGCAAAAAATAGAGTGAGAGGTAATGATTCCTTGAAGACGTTTTTGGGTCAGTCAAATAAAAATGTCCCCCCAGATATCTGATGTCCACTTGGTTTTTCCTCCTTGAGATCTTTAATATAGTAGATTTGGAACCCCAAATTGGGAAATACTCTATGGTACAAGTTGTTTTTAAGTAATGGAGTTCTTAGGTAGTACAACTAGGCATTACCTAATTATATGACCCCTTTAAAAAGTGAGAGCTTTTCATCTGTTAATAGGAAGTTGGAGAGGTCAGAAAGATGAGAATGTTTCATTGAATCATGTTGGTGTGACTGTGGAACGGGATTACCTAGAGTCTCCAATGCAGAACTGAGCTCAGTCAATATTGTGTTGTTTCAGCTTCTCCAACTCTAGAAAACTCAGGGCACTCTGCATTTAATCCTCTGAAATAAAAAAAGCTTCTAAGAATGTGTTACTTATGCTGTGAATGATAAGTTTGTAGAAATTTTTTATACAGAAACAACAAAGTGTACTTCCTTTAGAAAAGAAATGAACTGCATTTTTGAGGAGCCAGATTGCCCATCCACTAGATGAAATACAGGAAATATGGGGTAAAAAAGATGGACTCTGGACATAATTGAACCAGAACAGAAACCAGAGAAGATAAGAAGTAAGACACGTACCATGAGCTGTCTGTGGAACTCCTGATGTTCATCCTTGAAGGAGCGCTCCATGAACAGAGCAAGGGCTTCCCTCTCACAGGCCCCGTGCACATCCAGCAGCTCCTGCAGGGTGTCCGTGGGGAACAGCAGGCGCCAGGCCATCTCCTGGATGTAGAATTCAGTGGCTGTCTGCAGAGCCGCCAAGTTCTCACGCTGGGCCAGGGTGGTCACTGCGTTCTCCACACAAGGGACTGCGCCACTGTTGATGGCAGCCACGTAGGTCTGCACCAGCGCCCCCAGTCCTGAGTGAGCAGAGTGGTGTGGGGAGCAATATCAAGCTATCCCTTGCTTGGAAAACAACAACAATAAAACTTTAGTGTTCTGCATTTTATATTTAAGTAGAATTGTCTTAACATTTCTTCTTCTTTTTTAAATGAATTTCTTTACAGTAACATCATTTCCCCCTTGTTTATTTCTCTTATGATCTTTCATTTATTTATTGTACAAAACTGACTTACTGCTCATAATCAATACATTTTTCAGCCTTTCCTGGAAATAATATTTTTTCTTAAATGAAAGGAGAGGTGTTTATTAATAAAAGAATTATTTTAATTAGATAACCCAGTAGCTGCATAATCTATAGGATTGGTGCCTGAAGAAAATGTAAGTTCTTTAAAAAATAAGGACAAAAACCCCCACACTAACCATTTCAAGATAGTGCTACAGGGGGTTGATTCAATTATGCATCCACTTCTGGCACAGATACTGCACAACTGACGCACAGGTGGCACAGCCAGTGGCACAGGGCTGTCCATTGGTTATTGTCAATTTCCTTTCATCAAGAAGACGTGCTTCTTCCATAGGAGTTGTCCAGGCAACCCACACGTTCTAGACCGTTAGTGAATTACATTTTGAGATTGAACTAAACAAGCCTTCGTGTGGAGAGGAGACACTGAGGGAAGGTGGATTACTATGTGTGGCGTGCACATCTCCTCCTCCAGACTCACATGCAAAACCAACAAAAGCCATGAGAAACCACGAACCCAGCACCGCTTCAGAGCGCACACTGAGGCACAGGGACAAAAGTGACTCACGGCTCCCAGTGATGACGATCCCTTGTCTGAGGGTCTTGGTCTTTGCTTGGCTGAAGATATAGGAACAGAATTCTTGTGTTTGCCTCTGGAAATTAGAATCCAGTTGCTCTTCTTGGATTTCTTCCAGATGGGCTAAGAGATGCTTGTCATTTGTAGGCCGATCAAAAACAAAGCACTTGCGTTCAGGGAAGAATTGTTTGATGCACATTTTCGGCAGGTTGGAGTCTTGGATTTTGGTATTCTTGCCTGTAGATGTGGAAAGAGCTGTCAATTAAGTGTAGCATTCTGTAAAGGGATCTGTCAACCATTATTTGTAGGGATCATTGGCATGATTTCACTGTCTGTCATTGAATATCCTTGTATTCAATAATGAAAATCAAGGGGGAACAAACAGATGCTTGATTTTCATAGGCCATGTAGAAAATCCTGTAGAAGAGGTGTTTACACATGATGTACTGAGTGACTGAAACATGAAAATACATCATCAGAAGCATGTTGCCAATTTGTCCTCATGTCAACAATAGAATGTGAGCTTAAAAACAAAGCAACGCTTGACATAAGGATAAGATGTGCCTTAGATTAAAAAGAGAAAAGATGTGGTTTAGAAAATATCATAAGAAAAGTCAAACACCAGAAGCATAAGAGCGGAAAAACACTCACAACATAAGTAAATTTAGATATTCTTTCAGCAAATATCTTCGAAGAAGAGGGTCAACTTAAATGTAATTAGGAGACCTCACCTCTACTCAAATGAATTTAACTGTGTCTTTCAGATGGATTCTGCCTAATAACCACCATTTTTTAAGTGTTTTTGGAAACAATAAAGCAAGAACTAAAAATGGATATTCTTTCTATTGCTATCAGTTAGCCAGCCTCCTAAATTTAATCCATATATCAGATATATAATCATAATGCTCACATATGTAGGCATGTGCAATGATGTGTGTACTTTTAGGGAAAAGATAAGATAGAAGATTTGGCAATCACTCTGACAAGCTATCTCAGTATTTTTTTTTTCTGGACCCATTTCTGTTCTGTAAAACCTACAATCCAGAACCAGCCTGAGGAAGAAACATTTTCCTGTAAGACAAATAATAGAAAAGTTGCAACAGTGTACTGTGTCAAGGATGAACTACTTGAAAGACACAGAGAAACATGGTTGTATTCGTCTCCCCCAACCCCCGCCCGCGTCAAATTTCAGGTCTCTAGGTTTCACTGCTTCCTTTATCTGAGAACTGTATCTATCTAGGGTAAGAAAAGAGATGGCTGCTGCAGGTCAGGTAGTTCATCTGGACTCACAGTGACTCGTGTGAACGAGCAGGCTGTCCCTTGCATTACCAGGGCTTCTGCAGTAAAGCAACACATGACATGTATTTTTAAAATTAAGTCATTTGATCTTATTATGCTTTTGTGTTCAACAACTTTCACTTTTATGAACTCTATTTTAAAAAATGATTTAATTGGGGCTTTTACAAGTCTTAACAAAATCCATACATCCATCCATTGAATACAAAGCACATTTGTACATTTGGTGCCATCATCATTCTCAAAATATTTACTTTCTATGTAAGCCCTTGGTATTAGCGCTTCCTTTTTCCACCCCTCCCTGCCACTCCTCAAACTTCATGAACCTTTGATAATTTATAAGTTACTATTATTTTGTCATATTGAATACTGCCCGGTTTCCCTTCATCCATTCCCTGTTGCCCATACTCCAGGGAGGATGTTATATGTAGATTCTTTCATCAGTTCCCCCTTTCTACTCTACCTCCCCTCCATCCTCCCAGTATCTCAATTTTATGAACTTTTAAAACAATTCAGAAAGAACAAGAGTCTACAAGGTTATTATAGCACTGGTTGCAAACTATTATAACTTTCAAGGTTACAGTATCACTATAATTTTTTATTTAGGATATCAGTTGTTTGTAATCATTTGGTCCAATAGTTGGTTCTAAATTTCATGAGAGGTCCTAAATTTCAACCCCAAATATTTTCAGATAATAACCTGCAAAAATCATATCCTCTACTCACCACAATCTAACTGTGTACTGATTTTAAACGTTGAATGACAGGATCATTTGAGATAACTCACTCCTACAGGAGGCGTGCATTGTTACCTGGAATCAGCTTCAAGGCATTCTCCAGGTATTCATCTTCAGTGATGCTGCAGCCTTCTAACTTCAGCTCCAATGTAAAATCCCGAACTGTCCAAACAAAGTCTGGGAAGAAACTCACAAACTCAGTAGAGTTCTCTATTTCATCAGATCGAGAGGAGGACTTTGCCCTGATTAGTTCTGTTAGTTCAGTCACATAGCTGGGAACTTTGTTAAGGAAAAGGAAGTTCTCTCTCTATACCCCCATTCCAAGGTCTTACTTGGAAACCACTTTCATAAACATCCTACATTGTCCTGTGTCCCCTCCTCCTGACAAATGAGTTACAAGGAAAATAAACCATCAGTTTTCATTTCCTAAGCTCTAGACCCATGGTGGGCTGCCTGGAAGGATACTGCAGCTGCTCCAGGGCCTGGTGGTTGATGGTGCACATGCTATTGTAGACAAAGGTGCTGCTCAGAAGGACAGCTAGTGCAAAGATCCACGAGTCATTCTTAGAGTCCGCCTAGAAAACACATGTGAACAAGAGATGTGGGCGTTTACTCTTCTTTCATTCATTTGTTTGAGGATTCACTGCTTTAGCTATATGGTTGCTGATTAGGGAAGATAGTCCGAATTTTGGAAATGATACTGAATACAGATTTCTTATTTTGAATTTACACTGACTTCCAGTAAGTTCACAGTCAAAGAAAGAAAATATTTGAGAGTTACTTTCCTACATACAGTGCTGTCTAAAGAGTACAAACTCAAATGAATGCACTTTTGTCAATTCCTACTGATAATAATTGTAGGACACAGTAGAAGTGTCTCAAGACTAGAAGCCTCTATGGAAGCACATGGACACATACTTCACCCTAATGTGGGTTTGGGCCATCGATCTTTGCTTTAGAAGGGGCACACTTTAGTTGCTGTGACACCTGAACTTCTTAGACCAAAAATGCTACCCCATTGAGTTAAATAACTATTCATGGGTACCCATGAGCTGAAACATGGGATTTGGCTGTATTTGTCTTACAGACTTTGGACATGTTATCAGGAGAGAAGAGGATCATGCTTAGTAACATGGAGAGGCAGCAAAAAAGAGGAAGGCCCTCCGTGAGAGGGACTGACCTAAGGACTACAGCAAAGGACTCGGCTGCAGCAACAATTGTGAGGCTGGTGCAGGACTGAGCTGTGTTTGGGTCTGTGGTGCACAGGGTCCCTCTGGGTTATAATGGACTCAAATGCACCCAATGATAGCAACATCATAGACTACCAACAGGAGAAAATCAGACTCTCTACTCCCAGAAAGAGTTACCATGTCAGAAACCCAGAGGCAGTTTACACTGTTCTCTGTGGCCACTACTAGTCACAATCCACTTACTGGCAGTGAGAGGGTTTCTGAAACTATTAATGTTGACAGGGGCAGAGACCTCATCTTTCTCCTGTGGAGCATGCTGTGGCTTTCACCACTTACCCTTCAGGTAACAGCCTAACATCTAGACCACAGGTCAGAGAAATGCTAAGTGAAGAACTAATCTCCAAAGCTCAAAGATTTGCAACAAAACTTTTTTGAATATCCAAGTTAGCTGAATACTTCCAAAATTATTTAAATAGATCAAGTCACTGAATCCTAATTTCATATGTCATTTCCAGTCCCATCAGTTCCACCCTTTCTATCCCTTCTTTCAGTCCCATGGGTCATCATCTCACTCATACGTCTGGGTTATGTCCTCACCTCTGCACCCTATGACAAGCTCTCATGGTCTTTTTTGTCACTATTCTTCAACCTTGTGGTAAGCAAAATATCTATTCTTAAAATGTCAATGATATTTTTCTTGCAAAGGAATTCTGTTCCAAAAAAAAATGTCACTTCATCAATCCTAATTATCAGACTATATCACCCAACTTGAATTAATATGGTAATGAAAAGATAGGTAATGCTAAATACTATTTCATCATGACACATGGACTTACTTTTTCCACATCGCCCAGGCCTTCAGTGTCCAAAAGGATCAAGGTTTGCTCTGGCTTGGAGGGGTGGCAGAGACACCACATCCAAATGCCCTTGGTTTCAGATCTCACTGTGGAGCCCAGAGAGAAGCCTGGAGGGAGGAGGAGAAAACAAGAGCAGTGACAACAGGTGGTCTCCTATAGGGCTTGTGTAGTCCCAGGAGTTGTAAGGGATAAACAGACAGGAAGGATAAGTATTTGGCAGGGACAGCAGTCTAGATTCAGATGTTTCTCAAATGACATTTGGTATCCTTTGCACACCTAATACCTGAAGGACTCAGATTGCATCATATTATACTATTCATGGAACCTTCATTATCTGTGGGTTTGATGCTTCAGAGAAGAGGAAATATATGAAATGTGTGTACTCATATACATGAGAGAGGCTGAGGGAAAAGCTATTTGTTTCTGGTCTATTGTCATGCAGAGTCATAATAAATATATTTTAAGATACCATAAGGGAGCAATGTTCTTAGCAGAGTGTTGGGAAATCAGCTGGAAATCAAATTATTTTCTGATGTTATTGTGAGTAGAAAAGAAAAGAATATTGTTGAACTGTGTATCTGAACTATAATCGTTTCGAAAACTACCCCTATGGATTGACTTGGGTCAGACCAGGGAAAATGTCCTCTTTCTATATTAATAGGCAAGGCAAGAACTCTTCTCATGTAAAAACATGAAAAGAAAATATTTGCTTAGAAGTGAGGAGAAGACTAGAGGTAAACGGGGGAAATGAAGATGGAAGGAAGGATACAGGGAACTTGAGATCGACAGTGAAATACAAGAAGAATGGGCCAGAAAATGAAACTTTGAGACAAAGAAAAGCATGGTGGCCTTGTGAGTTTATGGTCTTGGGAGTTCAATCCCTACTTGTACTCAGAAAAAGCTAGGTATTAGGAACAAATGAATGCAAGTTCTTCTTGGAAGGGCCAGCAGAAATTCTTTGGGAATCAATGAGAACCCAAAGAGACAACTCAGTAGGAAAAGCATATGACAAAATCTGAACTACATTCAAACTTTTAAGACCCTAAATGGTATATCTTTGAATAGCTGGGCTCCAACAGCTTTCTTCACTACATTTGTTTATGCACACATTTGTTGTCAGTGATCATATCCAGAAGGTGAGCATGCAATGTTATGATTTTGAGTTCTTGAAGTCTAATTATTGATCCCTTTGACACCTCGAGGTCACACAAGTTGGTATGTTTCTTTCATGTTGGCTTTGATGCTTCTGAGGTAAATGGCCTTGTTAACTTTCAAGCCTTTAAAACCCAAGATGCTACATCTTTTGATAGCCAGGCACCATCACCTTTCTTCACCACTATCGCTTATGCACACATTTGTCTTCAGGCTTGAAAGTAAACAAATGGTCATTTAACTCAGAAGCAACAAAGCCCACTTCAAAGAAGTATATCAGCCTGTGTGACCCTGGAGTGTCAAAGGGATCCAGTATCAGGCATCAGAGAACTAAAAATTACACCATTATAAATGAGGGGGAGTACAGAGTGGGGACCCAAGGCCCATCAATAGGTGAACTGACATCCCCTTACAGGAGGGGTTGCAGAGAGGAGGTGAGCCAGTCAAGGTACAATGTAGTAACAATTAGATATGCAATTTTCCTCTAGTTCTCAAATACTTCCTCCCACCGTCATGATCCCAATGCTACCTGCCAAATTCAGCTAGACCAGGGATGTACACTGGAGCTGGAAATACGGGGAATTCAGGATAGATGATCCCTTCAGGACCAGTGGTGGGGGTTGTGTTACCGGGAGAGTGGAGGGATGGTGGAATAGAAGGGGGGAATCAATTTCAGGGATTTACGTATAACCTCCTCTCTGGGGTACAATAAAGGGGAAGTGAGTGAAGGCATACATCGGATGGTGCACGATATGAAAAAGTAATAACAATTTGTAAAATATTAAGAGTTAGTGGGGGAGGGAGAGTGGGGAGGGAGGAGAAATATGGGGAGCTGGTACTGGAGTTTAAGTAGAGGGAGGATGCTTTGAGAGTGATTATGGCAACAAGTGTACAAATGTGGTCTGCATACAATTGACATATGTATTGATCATTATGGGAGTTGTATGAGTCCCCAATGAAATAATTTATTAAAAAAAGGAGGGGGAGGGCTGAGTCCTGGTGGCATAAGTGGTTGAGTGTGGGACTGCAACCTGCAGGCTTGGCGGTTCAAATCCAGTGATGGCTCTCAGGAACGGCGCTGGGTAGCATCCACGACCACCAGAGGCAGTGATGCCCACAAAAAAAAAAAAGAGGGGGAAAGAGAAGCTTATACCAAAGGCCCAAGTGGAAACTATTTAGAAATGAGAATGACAACATGTGTACAAGTGTGCTTGATGCAAATGATGTATGGAATGTTCTGAGATCTCTAAGAGTCCTCGAATAAAATAATTTTAAAAATAAAAAACATATAAACTACAAACGGTAAAGATGTGTGAAAGGCTGTTCAATCTCCCTTTTCATGATATAAATTTATCCATACATTTCATTTCTCAACTGTTAGCATCCAAAAATGACTTGAAAGAGAGTTCTAGCATCAAATGCCCTAAGATCCACCATTGAAAAACCTTTTGTGCACTGGAGGAGGCATGATAAACCTGCTGCTTTCATTGATTCCAAACTTGTGTCCCCTCCTCCAGGATGATACTCACCATTGTTCTGTCCGGCAAGGCGGTTCATCAGATAGGACTTTCCTGTGCGATACAGCCCTACAATGGCTATCACCACTGCTGGTTGAGAAATCTTGTTAAGAATATTTATTGCATTGGGATTCACCATCAGCTCTTCTTGCTGGTTTTCAACCAAACAAATAGGGGCGGTCATGATGGGGCTGGAAGTCATGGTCTCCTTCAAACCAGAAGATTCCCTCTGTAAAACACAGTGCATAATGTCATGTCAATTTTTTATTTTAGGGATGTGTATATCGGCTTTCTGTTTGTGGAAGTTGTGAATCAACTTCCCACATTTTGAAACGTAAGAAGGGTGTCTTCCATTTCAAGGGCTGGGATAGATGCCTTCTATGTAGTAACTTAGTGTTGCTTCTAAGAGCTTTAAAAGAACTTTGTTCAGTGATGCATAAAACAAGTGCAATTAAAAAGCAGGAAGATAACAAGTCTCAGAGAACCACAAAATTTGGTGGGTGAATAAAAGGCAAAGTGGACACGAATCAGGAAAGGGGCCATCATAAAAGGTTCTTAGAGTGCCCAGAGAACCTGGTTTCTCATTAATTGAGCAAGTATCTAATCAGTCCTCATCATGCACTGGCCCCTATTCTTAAGGTCCAGCATCTGGTTGAGAATAAGATGGATATAAATGTATGCATTTTGAGAGCTTTATTTTAGTAAGAGACACAGATAAAAAAGGAAAACTTGTTTCTATATTTTTAGTCAGCACTCTCTGGAGAAAAATAAGGAGACACTAGAGATGGGAAGTACGGACTTATATGGGGGAACCTGAGAAAGAAGCAACGGGAATGATGACCAACCTCGGGGAGACACATTTAAACAGTGGAGACGCCACTTTGAGTCTAAGGTTGCACCTGACACCAGGCAGGCCTCACATGCAGGTGAAGTCTGGACAAAGGATAGGGAAGACTGGGGATTCAGTCTGACACTTGCCTGATGGTGTGGGGGAGAATGTTGTAAATATCATCCTCTACAAAAAGGACGAAACTTGCCTTGGAACAAGTAAGACCGGAATGCTCCTTAAAAGTCAAAGTGGGCACA
>PVJH01037855.1:0-17599 GCA_004026705.1 Nesogale talazaci | reverse complement strand
AGAGAATACTCACAGATCTTTACTGAATGTTGACCACGGACAGAGTTTAGTCTTCAGCCCCTTCACATTCACTGCCATTGAGTCCATTCTGATAGGTGTTGAGAATAAGTGGAGGGGTAACGCCTACTTTCTGTAAAGCTCCCACATGACTGTGGGATATGCTCATCCCCCATCAATGGGAAATCTCGGGAATCATAGTCCTCAACCCAGCTGTTTATGCACCCAGTCCAAAGTCTAAGTGTCTACCTTAGCATGAACAATTCCTTAATGAGAATTTGCTTCTTCCTCCCCACCACTTTCACCATAGGGCCATATGATCGTCCATGGCCCCATAAGTCTAAATGCATATTTAGGAGTCTTTTCATTAAAGATGGCAGCTTGAACACATGTATCTCTTGCCCTATTGATGAGTCTGCTAAATAAAGTAGAGACAAAGACACAAGTTAAACCCCTATCTCCAGAGAGAATGGGAAAGGCACTCCATGGAAGAGCTATTTAAAGACAATTCTGAAAGCTGCGAAATGAATGGAGGATGTTAATGAGGCCATACGTTTGAGCATTCATAAAAGGGCATGGCAGCGACTTGTCCCCGTTCAGAATGCATACAGTGCTGCTTTGGAGATGCTGGGTATGGGGGGAAGCTGGAATGGAGATGGGAGCTGACAATGCGATTCATGGGTCATCTCTATGCACTCACCAAACCTTCTCCACCCCATCTGCAACACTTCGTACACCCAGTGCTGGCAACAAACTCACTCTACCAGACGGAAGGCTGGAGTTTCTGCTCAGAGAGGAGGAGGAGGCGGCAATGAATGATTCTCAGAAAAAAAGACCTCCACTTCTGGCACTAGAGGTCTCCCTGCCTTAGAGATGGTTTCTCCTCAGATAAACTAAGGCAAACACACAAGTCTTTCCCCACATTTGCAGAGCTCCAATCTGTTCTTCATTGTTTCACCCTAGCTATGAACAACCCCACAGGGAGATCACATGTGTGAAAGAGCCCTTTGGGTTGGTGTGGTGGTGGGCTTAGGGTGAAAATGCAAGGAACAGAAGGAAACTTGAAAAAGAAAGAAATTATAATTGGTATCCAGGGTAGAGGTGTTAGAGTGACTCTTGAATGAGTCAGTTTAAAGTCGTTCTTTATATGCAAACAGAACAGCTCAGTTTGATAGTTAGTCAGTCAATAAATGTCAGCTGACCATCTTCTCTGTGCTAAGCTCTGATTGAGAAAAAGCCATTGGCCTTGAGGCAATTCTGACTCATCTGACCCTCTATAGGAACAGAGTGATTCTGTGGCTGTCAAAGTCTAATGGATGCTGACTGCCATATCTTTCTTCCATGAAGCATCCAGTGGGTTCAAACTTCTGACCATGTGAGAAGCAGTTAAGTGCTTAATCACTCTTCCTCTAGAGATTTGGGAGGCATTCCCAGTCATGGTTTAAATTTTAATGGCATGTAATAAATTTTACTTGATTTACAAATAAATCAAGTTCCTTTGTCCATTATCCCTTTTACTAAACATAGCTCACAAAATAAAATATTATGGGATATAAAAATTATAGGACTATAAAGTCCCCTTCTCTTACAGACATTGGGAACCATTATTAGAGATGAACTATGGAAGATAATAGAAATTAATACCTTCTTACATCCATATGATGTCTTACAGATTTGAAGACATTTATGCACCTCACATTAGTCTCAAACAACCTGATAAAGTAGAGCGCTTTCTCAGTGTTTTCTTACTCTCAGCCAATGTCAAGCTATTAGGAAATGTAAAGATGTAATGGACAAGTCTGGCCCAGTTCTACATAGGAAGCAAAGAGTAGGAGCAAGAAAAAATGAAAAGTAGGCCATGTTTGTCCTTCCTGGGCTTCCTTGTTTTCCTCCCTCTCCCTGTCGTGTAATGCATGTAAAATTTGTAAATTCTTGTTACATTAGTTTCCAACCTACCCCACCACCCCCAATCAAAGCACACACCAATCCCATTTCTCTCTCCTTTCAGAGTAGTGCAAATAAGCCGATGGTTGCACCCACAAAGAAATATTTCCAGAATCACATAAGAAACTTATGACTTTTTGTGAACTGCGTAATATACATATGTGCTATAATTATGAAGGGCTCAAAGAAGGTTGACGTGTCTCTTGGCTCTGCTTGATTGTGCAAAGTATGCAGGTGGTTGCCTGCTTTCCTGGTCCAAGTAGAGAGTGCGGATATTTAGCCGATCCCAAGAAGAAGCTTCATATCCTTCTGACTCGTAGAAATAAATATGTGTTGAGACTCAGATGCGAGAAAGGGGCTTTTCCTCAGAATTTGACCCCAGACAGGTGGAGCAAACATTAGTTTTTCTTAGAGAGGATGAGCAGGTTTTAAAAGCTTCAGGAAATGGGAAGAGCATGCTTGGTATTGGTGAAAAACAAGGTGCCAAGAATTGTATTGTTTTAACAAACATTTGAGATACTAGAATCATCCCTTTGACTTGCCAAGAAAATTTGAAGAGGGATACCTGTCCAGCGAACAGGGAGAGGTCTGTATTTGTACCCATTCCTCATAAAGATTATTAGAAGGGAAACTTGGACTGCCAGAAAAAGAAACAAGTCTGGCTTGGAAAAACTGCAGCAAGGATGCTCCTTAGAAGCACGGGTAACACATACTTTGTACATAATATCTGCAGGGACAAATCCCCAGAGAAAGACACCAGGCTTAGTAGAGAGGCTCAAGGGAAGAGAAGAAGACCTTTTTGGCTTTTACCACAATCGATCCTATTTATTTATCTTAAATCATTGTTTTGGGGCTCTTACAGCTCTTAGAACAGCCCATACAACAACAACAGACTCAAAGCATAGTCTACTGCAAACAATAGACTCTGCAATGATTGTGAAGATGGTGTGAAACTGGGCGACGTCCATTCTGCTGCACGTAGGGTTCCTATGAGCTGGAATGGATTGGAAAGCCCCAAACAACAGCACACACGCAACCACAGAGAATGCCACACCGTCTGGTACAGCGATGCATTTCGGACGGGGAATAGATCCTTTTGAGACCTACGCGGTAGATCTGTGGGTGAGTGCTGATCTAGTGTAAATCTGGTTCCCATACAAGGACTGTGCCATGGAGATATTTGGTCACAGTGCTGACAGTGCTGTGCGTGTGCATGTGAGTGCCCCCCTCAGAGGCGGAAAGGAGATGCAGGCAGCGGAGCATTTACCTGTAACATTTAGCACCAAGATAAAACAAGACGTAAGTCTACTTTGTTGTCTGACGGCAACCACTTTCGGCCAAATGAAAGCTTTCCGTTCACTGCCCTTTGGTTTGTTTGTTTGTTTTTAAGGCACCACTGTCCTCAGGTGGTGGGAGTAGGAGGCCCAGCCTTTGCTCCTGGGAGCGGGAATTGAACCTCCATCCCAGTGGGCTGCAGTCCCGCGCACAACCACTACGCCACCGGGGCTCAGCCACACTTCCCTTTGGTTTTACAGGAAATAAACTCGGAGTGCCATCCAGCTGGGTGATTGGGGGATGTTGCTATTGCCATGAGAGGAACTCACCATCTGCTGAATATCTGAGCCAGAACTGCTGTCACTCGGAATCCAAGACAGGACTTCCTCTGGAGTCACATGATCTTATGAGACTTTTTATGGTCTTTGGTGAGAATTACTTTTCAATGGTTCATCAACTAGAGGTCCCTTATTCCCAATGACAGCTCTCTCAGCCACACCGGTCCAAAGCCTCTGAGCAACAGAAGGGGCCCTCATAAGACATCAGCACCAACTGGAGAACGTTTTCTGCAGCTGATCATTTGTGGTTTGATCCTGCAGGAGCTGCATGCCTTATTCACAATGACATATGAGTGAAGGGGAGGGAGAGGGCAAGGTGATCCTTTCCAGATAGTCTAATTTTACATTGAGAACAGTCTAGAAGAATGAATTTAAAAGTTAGAACAAAGTGGCTTGATCTATTAAAATTGGCAGGTAAGACGCTCACGAAGAAGGTGGTGCAGATCTGGCTTAACCCTGATGGGGACTCGTGAGAGGAAACAATGGACACGATGAGCCGATGCTTGGAGCTAGCTGGCCATGTCGGCTTTTGGACTCGACTCAGTTGGGTTTTCTGAAGAATACATAAATAAGTTAATGATCTCCTTTGATACTCCCCAACAACAAGCTTAAGAACTGATGACTGATTTCTTTGCTAGAAACCACTAAATTTACTTGGAAAACAGGCAAAGATTCACTCTTCTCAGACTCTTCAGTTTTCCAGTCTGTTTTTCTTATAAATTCTTGGGGGGCGGGGTTGCTCTTTTTCTTTGACTACAGTCGACTGATTGCTCTTTCTCGTGAGTAAATTTGCTTGCATGTAATAAATTAAATATTATACCGTAGGATATAATAGGATATCTATAGAATATATAGGATATATCATGTGTAATATTTAGTCACTTGGAAAATATAATTTACTTTTTAAAAGAAATAATGAGAGCATAAACAAATCAAAACTGAAGACCCCAAAGTGGTGCCACCTCTAGCTAAAAAGGACTCCTTAAAAAAGGAAAAGAAGAAAGAAAATATTTACAAGCTGTTTTGGCTCTTGCTTTTTTAACAAACCACCCAAGTGTTTAGCAGCTGAAGACAACCATCATTTTATTTGTTCATTATTCTGTGGGATGGATGGAACACAGCTGGGGTCTCACTCACTGTTTTACCACAACAGTCATGTGGTAAAATATTCAAGATATTCAAGGGGTTAAAATATTCAAAAGGCCTTCACTCTCATGTCTACAGCTTTGGTGAGAGGACACCTGGAAGGCTGGAACTAACTGTGCCCTCCTCCTCTCTGAATCCTTCTCTGCATGGCTAGCCTCAAGCTTCTTGGCATGACATAAAGGTGTTCACATTCAGATGCTTATTGAGTTCCTGCTTATGTTATACCTGCAAAGTCAATATAAAAAGTACCTATGACAGAGCTGTGAATAGGAGAATTATGATTCGTAGGTTTTGGCTAAAGGAAGGGTGTACCGCAAGGGGTCTCCAAGCTCATCTTCAGTTGATAATCACTCTATTCTGTAATCGTTCATTTATTACCACACTATCAGTGCCATGAATTGCAATTGTACTAGGTATCCTCAGAACACAGCATGGCACTGGGCCAGTGTGTGAGCCTGTGTTGGATGAACAAATGAAGAAATACTCGTGGTGAGAAACGCACTCTAATCATCACTGGGAAGACTAATGATGAAATCCGGAGACATCATCTCATGCCTCGGTTTTCCTGATTCCTGTATCCCACCCCTCCTGGGTCCGGTTGGCGGTGTGCAAACAGACACAAAGAAGAGCCTGTCTGCTTTGGTCACCACTTTGGTCGTTTGGGGATCTCTCTCTCTCCCCTCACTACTTTGAAAAAATTGAACCCTGCAAGCTATGAGGCCTGGCCGCCACAACTTCATGACTTCCTGATGATATTTTTAAATGAGAAAGCAGCTTTTTTTCTGCACTTAACAAATAGGTGAACCAGGAATACTCAACTCCTCAAGAGATGTTGCTTCCCTTCTGTAGCAGTCATGTAATTATGCCAGTTTCAGGATTGGGAGTGTAGGGGTGGAGTCTAGCCTGTCAATCTGGAGATAGCCAGTGAAACCTCTGGGTGGGTATGGCTTTCTCCTAAGAATGCTGGGAAATCTGGCCATATTGAAGTTGAGAGACTTATGACTCAGTCCCTTGGAGACGCTCTACTGACAGGACACAAGAAATCATTCCCTGGAACACATTGCTGACGAGACACATGGCAGCCTCAGCCCTGGAAATGGAGGACCCACGGGGAGACCCCTGCCGGTGCTGAGATGCTTCTACCGCCACTGGATACACAAGACCCTCCACCCACTGGGCTGTGATTGTCCTGGAGTCATTGCATGTGCTTTGTGAGTCTGAAGAGGACTTATGGATTGATATCAGGCATATGGGTTAATATCGGACTTAGGGACTTGGACTGGACTGGGTTGGGATGCTTTCTCAATATTCTATTCCTCTTGTATATAAACCTCTTCCTTGTATACATATGCGTGTTTATGAATTTATTTCTCTAGTCTACCCAGACTAACATACCTTGCGGTCCAGCCTTGGGGGTGGGGAAGCCTGCAAGCTTGTGGTAGGAGTGAGCCTGTAGCTTGATTTAGTGGCTCCAGTGAGCAGCCCCTGGGTTATCGCTCTGTTGGGAGAAATGGCCCAACATCCACAGGACAGCAGAAAGCAGATGAAGGTGAGTTCTGATCCCTGAAAACTCAACCCCCAAAATCATTCTCCTAACAAATACACATTGAGTGCTTGCCATGTGCCAGGCATTCTTCCTTTTTTTTTTTTTTTTTTTGGCATCACTGCTCTCCAGGAGTAGGAGGCCCAGCACCACTGCTGGAATTGAACCTCCGTCCCAGTGGGCCACAGTCCCACGCACAACCACTACGCCACCGGGGCTCAGCCCGCCAGGCATTCTTCTAAGCATTACTTGTATCAGCGACTTTGAAGGGTTCTCATAGGGACTCTCCTCTGCGCATGAGGTAAAGGGGGCCCTGGTGATGCGGGTTAAGTAATAGTCACCCCATGGCTCTGGAGTGGTGAGTGGCCGAGCTGGAATTTGAACCCAGCCATGTTGGCACCAGATCCAGAGCGCTTCACCACTGCGCTCCAATCCCCTCTGTGTCGTCCCCGAAGTATCTGAAGAGCTGGCACTAGGACGTCGACAATCAGGTCTGCGCTATCAAGGAGTTCCCACGCTGGACTCCAAAAGAGCTGATTGCTGCGTCAGGCTTCCAGCCAACCACACCAAGCTCAAAACCCAAACCCTGTCCCTGGCCGAGCCCTGGCACCGCTGTGCGCTACAGAGTAGAGCGGCCCCCCGGGCTGTCTTGGCAGCCATCTAAAGAGGAGCTCGGGGCTGCCGTGGTTAGGGTTGGGTGGTAGGGTCAGTTCTTCCGACGAAAGTTCCGGCTTTCTATCCCAGTCTTGAAAAGCCACAGGGGGCCGCTCCTTTCTGTCCTTTCAGGTAGCTAGGTAGCAGAATGGACTCACAGGCCATTCATCTTTTGAGAATCTCCGCAGAAACAGATCTCCATGTCCTGCTCCTGGGGCTCCCCGGGGTGAGTGGGAACCACCACCCACGTACCCTCAGCCAGAAAGGCCTCTTTCTGGACCCTGCTGTGAGCCCCGTGGCCTGGCAGGTTGCAAATGGCCCCAGTCAGTACCTAGTGTTTCCACGTTGCTTGTCTAGGTCAGGTGAAAGCACATTGTCTGGCATGACTGGTGTCTACCTCTGTCCTTCTCTCTCAGTCACCCCCTTCCTCCTCAGAACACCCGTATTGTGTTGTGGTCAGAGGCCAGCATCGTGTCAGCTGCTGTGTCATTGCTACTTAGATGTTTTTCACTTGGAATCGGATTTGTATTCCCATCCAATGCACATGGTACCTAGCACAAAGTAGGTACTCAAGGCATGCTTGATGAATTTGGGGAGCGGTGGGGGGGGGCGGGGAGGCAGGCGGTGAAGACCCTCCTTGCTTCACGATGAAGAACCCTGATAGAACTAACTCTGGAGCTGCACCAGGTAGGAGGAAATATGTGGTCCCGTAGGCACCAACCGAGAGCCGCTACCAAGTGCAATGACGAGTTTAAACCCCAAAGCCTGAGGGATATTTTTATGACAGCACCTGTCCAATGGAACCTGAGCAGATTCTGAGATAAAAATTAACAAGAAGCAAAAGTGGGGTGGATAAAAATAGGAAAGAAATTACCAAGCCTTGAAAGGAAGTACACAAGACAAAAATGGAATTAAATTTACCTTGACATGAGATCATATTCTCAAAAAAAAGAAGAAATTGATGACAAATTAACATATGGCACATCTACAATCTGTCTTTAGGGGATAGCAAAAGATATTTTTATTAACTCCATAAATAATTTGGGTTGATTCCAGCCCCCACCACCCCCACCCCTCACTGGCTCGTGAAATGTGAGGTTTCGTTTCTTATAGAATTGGGTTATGTTTTGCCTGACTGCTTGGGTGTACAAGGTGGGGGGTGACGGAGAGTATGGCTGGGTTGCAATTCTCTCTAAATCTCCTTGGATGCCAAGTACTTTCTTGGATGAAATGTTCTGTGAAGGTTGGGGTGTATTATTGTACAGGAGCAAAGGGTGTGTGTGTGTGTGTGTGTGTGTGTGTGTGTGTGTGTTTCATGGGATATAGGACATTCCAGAATTGACACACTTACAAGAAGTCTAATGTGATGAACACAAAACTGTATGCGTGAACGAAGATCCGGAAGCCCTCCTCTGAACCCCCGAGTGGGGTCCAGGTGACCTCAGACAGGTCATCTAAGCCTGACTTTCACGCACTGTAAAGTGGAGATGCTAATTCTGAAATTCTTATCTCACTGATGAAGATCAAATGAGATAAAGAACATGAGAGGGCGTTGAGAAGGCTAAATGGAACGTTAATGCAAAAAACCCAACAACAACAAAAACCCTTACAGTTTTTGTCTAAGGGATGAAAGAGTAGCGGTATTGCAATAGAAAATAATAGTTCTTAATGTATATCAATTTTGAAGCCCCCCCCTTCCAATCCACAATATATATCCATCTACTGGATTCTCTCCATCACCCTACTAATTCAGCAGCTCTTCAGCAGATAAAGAAAAGGCAAGTGATTTGCATAAGCGACCTCAGCTCTGGAATGGCAGAACAATCCCTGGAGTCCCCATTGTCCTGCGGGCACCACTGCCCATTGCTGCAAGTCCACTCCCCTTTGAGGATTCAGGTGTGTGTCTGCACAGGCTGCATTCCTCAGGCAGTAAATGACTGTTTGCTCCCCAAAGGCCTTTCTTTTCTTCACTTTTCTTTCTTTTAAAAATCATTGTACTGGGGGCTCATACAACTCTTAAAACAATCCATACATCAGTTGTATGAATCACATTTGTACATATGTTGCCATCATCATTTTCAAAACATCTTCTTTCTACTTGAGCCCTAGGTATCTGCTCCTCTTTTTTCCCTCCCTCACCCACCCTCCCAACCTGGTGAACACTTGATAAATTATAAATTGTTATTTTCATTCCTTCACCATCTGCTGTCTCCCTTCACCCATGTTTCTGTTGTTCATTCCCCCCTGGAGGGGGCTGTTATGCATCAATCCAGTTCCCCCTTTCTCCCCCTTCTCTCTCCACATTCCCTCTACCTGCATGGTATTGCTACTCCCATTATTGCTCCTGAGGGGTTTATTTTTCCTGGATTCTGTGTGTCAAGAGCTGCTATCTGTACCAGTGTACATGCTCTGGTCTAGCCAGATTTATAAGGTAGAGCTGGGGGAGAGGAAGCATTAAAGAACAAGAGGAATGTAGTGTGTTTCATTGGTGCTATGCTTCACCCTGGGTGCCTCATCCCTTCCTTGTGATTCTCCTGTGAGGAGATGTCTAACTGTCTATAGTAGGCTTTGGGTCTCCACTCTGACCCACCTGGTTCACATTGATATGATTGCTTCTTTTGAATCTTCTGTTGCCAGATACCTGCTTCCATCGACCCCTTGTGTTCACACAGGCTGGTGTGATTCTCCCATGTGGGTTTTGTTGCTTCCCTGCTAGATGGCCACTTGTTTAACTTCAAGTACCCAAAGACCTTTCTTCTGAGAAGCTCCTACATAGATGAACTCCCAACCATTTCACTTAACAGTATTAACCCTTTGCACCACCCAGGGACTTCACATACCTGGCCCAAACAGCCACCATACTGAAGTTGCCTAGTTTTTTAAAAGACCACTATATATGTAAGTCAAATTTCATGATGAATAAAAGCACAAAAATAATGGGATTCTTTGTCCTAAGCTTTCTATCCCAATATCTCGCTCTTGTGGACACAGTATGTCTTCTTGGTTGAGATTTGGTGACACTCACTGCATAAATATATATGGTACCATATCCCGGCCAGCGGGTCCGTAATTCGCAAGTCCTGGAAGGAGGAGCGGGAATTTGGGAGATAGGAGACGCGAGAAATGGAGACAAGACAGGATTCTGATCAAGTCTTATTTATTTGGGAGAAATAAACCAATTTTATAAGGTAAGCAAGCCTAGGCAACAAGCCAAGGCATGAAACAAAGTTATCTTCAAAGTTAACAAGTGAAGGTCAGCACTCCTGCAAGTCAGAGGATAATCACAAATGCTCTATTCACTACCTATATCATCTTGTCAAGCCTCGAAGGCCAGGGCCGTCCCTACAACCATCTTCCAAAGGAGGCCAGCTCTCCACAACTCAAGGTCTATGCAAGAGTTACAAAAGTAACAGACCACAAATCTCAGGCAAATAGACCATGACAGAGTTTAGGCTACGTGACTATAGCCAGGCCAAGCATGTCCAGGCTGGATGGCTCCGGACAGTACCAGAGCCTAAGTCTGGTGCTGGAGAGACATACCAGTGAAGAGATCACTGCTCTGGTCTGCAGGAAACAGCTAGTGTGCAGTAGAAGAGATACATGCACACAGGTAAGTACATCACTTGATCAACATCATGACCATGTGTTAGACAGGGTTCTCTAGAGAAACAAAACCAAGACACTGATAATTCTCTATGTATATTTATATAGCTAGAAAGCCATCTAACATAAGAAATAAACAGCTAATCTATAAAGCAGTACAAATGGCTCAGTGCAACTCACTTGCGTGAGACAGCTAGTACACTGGCAGTCTTTCGAGTCTTGAGGGTCACTGGCTAGATATCTGTAGAGCAATTCAGGCTATCCGGCCACAGGCAGCAAATAGCAAAGAAGGTCACCAACAGTCACCCAGATGACAGAATCTGACAGTCCTCAGCTCAAGAGATGTTTATTTCAGGAGTGTGACGAAGCAGGGCTTGAAGGAACCTCAACTCACAGCAACACAGTCCACGGATTAGGTGTCCCAGGGTAGTGACACTTGGAGATTGAGGCACAGGACAAACAAGGCAGCTGACTGGTCCAAAGATCCAAGAGCAAGAGAGAGAAAGGTGAGGCTTGCAGAACCATTTATATCACTGCCCTTCAATTACTCTCACATCCCGTTCATTGGCCATGCTGTCACCGCAAACCTACCTATCTTCATTGGTCATGTTGGCACAACAAACCTACCTATGACAACTGAGGTGAGATAACTTCTGTGGGAAGTGGCCAAAATTGGAAACAAAGAGGCCTTCTGAGAAGTGACATCTGGGCTGAGACGCCAAGGATGAGGAAGTCAGGTGTGTTAAGGATGGGGGAATATCAGACAGAAGCAATGACAATTTCAAAAGCATTAAACCAAAAGCAGTCTATTTTGAGAGACAAAGCAATTCAGAAAATCTGAAGCGTGGAGTGTGAGATTCAGGAGAGAGGGTGGAGCCTCTGCCTCAGGCCTGGATAAGACCAACCAAACCCCTTGCTATTGATTCCATTCTGACTCACACTGGCCCAGTAGGACAAAGTAGTTCTGCCCCATTGATTTTCTGAGACTGTCACGTTTCTAGAAGAAACATGACAGATCCCTCTATCATGGAGCAGCTTGTGGATGTGAACCACCTATTTCCAGATAGCAAACAAATGCTTCACCACTTTGCCACTTGAGCTATGAGTCACCATCAGTGTGGTGGCAACAGGTCAGATCAATAGGAATTCTTAAAATAAGTGAGGACATCTGACAAAATATTGAGTTTTTAATTTTTCATGTTGATCATGTCGATGTGTTTTATCTTTAAAACAACACAGTTATTTTTGACCACTGTATTTCAAATTTCTAACTTTTTTGACCTGTGGATTTTTTGTTCCCTTCCTCAAGACACTCAACTACCTTCTAATATGCTATGTAACATAAGATATGTATCTTATTTATTTCCTCTCTCCAACCACTAAAATTGCATATTGTAAACTGGTGGGACATCCCCAGCACCTAGAGGCTATGGGGTCAGTTCTGACTTATAGCAGGATTGTGGACAACACACCCAAACACTGCCCACTCTTGCCCTATCCTGAAATCATTGCCCTGCTTGAGCCCATGGTGGTGGTCACTGGGTCAAAGTAGGGTCCCCAAAGAGGGTAAGCTTTCAACTACTTCTACTTGGATTCCACTCATACCTGAAATGGGTTTATTCCAAACAAAACATGTTAGATATGTCTTAATAGCTAGTGGGTGGCAGCAGGCAAGTTTTTTGTTTTGTTTTGCAGTTTTTTGAGTCATATCTTAGTCTTGCTAGAATGCCTTCCAAAAAAGAAATTCTTTTTGTGCCATGGGAAGAAAAGATTTTGAGGTCAAGATTGAAGTCAATATTTAAATAAGATTTCAAGTGGCAAGCTCAGTCTACAGTAATGCTTCCCTACACAAAGGAGTTGTTTTCAGATGGATCGAGTGTCTTAAGGAATGCTGAAAAGTCCTCAAAGACGAGGGAAGACTATCAACCTGAACAAATGAATAAACTGTGCCTGAGGTCCAGAAATTGGTGAAGAATCATTACCACTGAGACACTGGCTGCTAAAGTTGGGATCTCATATGTCTTAGCATTTCCAATGTTAGAGAACATGTAAATGGGCACTGAGACCATGGTAAGAAGATCAACTAGCTCAAATAGCCAAAATTCCCATCATTCTTCCAAATCAGAGCGAAGTTAGTAAAGTTTATAGGGTATGCATTATAACTGAGGACAAGGCTTGGATTTACCTATGCCATCATAGAGGAAGGTCCTATCCAACAGTGGCTTCCAAGAGGATCTGATGGGCTAGGTCAATGCAAGGCAGAGGGGTCAGAAGATTTGGGCATCTGTTGTTTTTTTGTGGATTTTTTTTGAGGGGGGTGAGATTCCCAAAGGATAATCTTTTTTCCCCCAAAGGGGTAATCTTGATAGATTTTCTTAAAGAATATGGAACAGTCACAGGGAATTAATATGAAAGGTTTTGAAGAAAATTTAAAATGGTGCTGATGAGGAAAAGGTCAGAAAAGCATCTATCATGGTGATTTACTTTTTCCTTTCATTGTGGTATCTTATTCCATCCACTCTAAGCCTTGAGCTTGCCCCTTACAATTTCTTTTTGCTTCCCAAACTCAGAGAAAACTAAGAATGCACACGATCTGGGTCCTTTAGGGGTGCTAAAATTGCCATTTTTGCATAGTCTAAATTGAAGAGCAAAGCATTCTTTGGGGAAGGTTTGGAGAGGTGGAAACATTTTCATCAGAAGTGAATAGACCCATGTGGAGGATATGTCAAGAAATCATAGCTTCACGCTGTGATAGTTTTGTTTAGTAAAGGTTTCTGTGGCTTTATAGCAATACTTTTTTTTAATTTGCTCTGATATTTATTGAATCCATCAATCATACATACATTCTCTCCACTCTTTCCTTAGGCTGGTAGTTGAAAACTTAGTGCTGCCTTCCATCCATACTGAGTCTCTGGAAATGACAGCAAGGTCCCTCTGGGCTGGGAGTACAGGGTCTACGGGTCCTGGGTTGCAGAGGTGAGAGCAAAGCTAAATCCTCGTCGTGGGATTTCAGTATCTAAGACTGGCCAGAGGGGGCAATCTTTCTATCAGGAACAATCCCAACCTTTTCAAACAGTACCATGCAGACAATTGCTAATGTCCCTGCTAGCCTCTGGTTCTGGGAGGGCTTGTGGGGTGTGCAAGAGACAGGTACCGGTCTTTAAGAGACCAGCCCAGGGATGTCAGGAGTGGTTTGCATTGAAGACCAGCACACGCCTGGGCATGGTATTTCTTGGTTCCCTCTTTTGTGTTGTAGACCACCAGAAGAAAACACAGAACATATGGTGAGATGGCGTTGTTTTACTAGGACCTTTGAAAAAAAGAAGGAAAATTTAATTGAGTGGAAATCTTAGGGTGATTCTGAACATCAAAGCCGGTGCTAGAAGGACTGCTGGGAGCTGGGAGGAGCGGGACAAACCATTAAGCACTCGGTTACAACCGAAAGGTTGACAGAACCCAGCCCATGGCCTTGTGGGAGAAAGAACTGACGATCTGCTTCTGCAAAGACTATCACAATCAAACAAACAAACCCGTCTGTCCGTCTAGTTGATTGGGACACACCACAACCCCACCAAGACAGGACAGAACTGACCCATTGGGTTTCAAAACCTGTGACTCCTTGCAGAAGCGGAGTGCTGGTGGGTCTGAACATCAACCTTCCCATTAGCAGCCTAGCTCTTAACCATGATGCCATCAGGGACTCTCCGGGACGGTCTCGAAACCACCAAAGGGCAGTTCTCCTCTGCCACAGGGAGGCCTTGCCATGGAATCGACTCCACAGCTTCTAACCCCAGCGAGGTTGGGCAGGCTTCTGCTGCAAGTCACAGTGCACAACACCCCCTACCCCACACACACACCCCTCTGTCCAGGGCTCTGTGCCATTTCTCACATTTCCAGTGTCCTCGGGACTCTCCCAAGATCAGCTGTGATTGATGGCCGTGTTTCTCTGAGTTGAATTAAAAGTGTGAGTGATTTTGTACGATGGTGGAAAGATGTGTTTGGTGCTGAAAGAAGATGCAGTTTTAATATCTCGAGGCCCCAAGGATTCAATCACACATTTTCAAAATGCAGCCGCTTTGATGCTCCTCCTGATTTTCAAAACATGCTCCATCTAGACATAATTATTTAGTCTTTTTTGAATACCTAGATTACACGTTCATTTAAGTACAGATTTTATTGGAGTCTAGCGTGCATTCGGAGCACAAATTCTAAGGCTCCGGGTTGATGAATGTTCATGATGGGGACAGCATTTGTGAAATGATTAATCCCTGAAAACCCTTTAGAAATTCCTTCCGCTCCCTTTTCCTCTCACCTCCCAAGGCCCATGTAATAGATTTATTTGTCTGTTTGTCTTCCCTTCAAATTATTATTTCGGTTTTAAATAAAACTGCCTCCCAGTCACCCTCAGGAGCTCTGGTAACATGATGGGTTCTACAGGGTCAGCAGTTCGAAACCACCAGTCGCTCCTTCGAAGAAAAATGAGGCTTTCTACTGCTGTAAACACCAACAGTCTCAGCCAGCCCCAGGGGCCAGTTCTAGTCTGTCCGATAGGTCTCCATGAGTCGGAATTGACTTTGACTAGATGGCAGGGCATTTGTTTGGAGGCTAGCCATTCGGTCTATTTTCATTTAAAGAGGGAAGGGTGGATAGTCATCACTGGGACCTATGCCAGAGCAGTGAACAATGATGTAGCAAAGGTTCAGTTTTGGACTGGCTCTAAGAGCCTCCATGAGCTGTCCCTGAAGCACGCTGGTCACATTTTGGAGGTTTGCCATGGGTGTACTTTGGAGGTAGCACTAAGAAGACTCACCGAAGCAATGCTTACAAGTGTAGAGAAACACAGCAAGAGGTAAGAGATGCCTAGCAGTCCTTGCTTGAAATTCGGGTTGCTGTGATTTATGACTTGAGGGAAGACTTGGCGAGGAACAAGGTTGTTTTGAGGGGTGGGAGAGTTAGTCTGCCTTGACTAGAGAAACAAATCTAGGACACTCATATCTATGTAAGAGAAAGTTTTACATAAAAGAGTAATTGTCTTGTCTTTCAATAGGGTCATAGCTAATGAGACCTCTGTGTGGGCATGGCTTTCCCTTGAGGATTCTGGGAATTCCTGTATTTTCCTCCTTGGAAGCAGGAGACACTTTCTTGGCTCACTCCCTCAAAGACGGTCTATTGACAAGACATATGGTACTATACTGATAGATCCCTGCTGGGAACTGGAGACTCCTGCCAGCACTGAAATGCTTCTACTCCTACTGGATCCACAAGACTTTGTACCTACTGGCCTGTGATCTTCCTGTATTCGGCCTCATTGAATGAGTTTCATAAGTCAGAAGATGACTTTATAGATTGGCATCGAACATATAAGCCAATGTTGAACTTATGGACTGGGACGTTTTCTCAGTATTCAACTGCTCTTGTACATAAAGTTCTTTCCTGTACACATATGTGTGTCTATGCGTTTGCTTTCCTAGTCTACCCAGATAAATATGAATGGCATCTTGTAATCACTAGCAGGAGAGCAAGAGGAGGAACGAATTGTGAATTGAGAATAAAAGGAAGTCTTCAAAGACATGCCCACATATACGAAGAAGTTTCTGGAAAAAAAAAAAAAAAGAAAGGCACTGCAATTCAAGGCCCAGATGCCCAATTTCCCCAACTTATGCATTTTTACAAATATTTAAAATCTTGTCTTTTAGTAATTTAAATATCTCTTTTTTGCCCAAGACTCAAATGGTATCTCAGCCTTAATTTTGAACCACTAGCAATTAACATGTGAAATGAAATGCCATCCATTAATTACTTTTAACTCAAATTAAATTATATTCAATTAACTCAAAAGAGTACATGTTTAGGGTTAAAGGTTAACGTTTTAACTGAGATTTTTTTTTGGTTAAGAAACAACCGGTGAAGATGTTCTTTTAAATTAGAATTCAAAATTGAGATTGACACTCTTAGCAAAACTGTGAAGAGATTGGAATGCTGATACCTTGCCGGTAAGACTATAACATTGTACAATCACTGTGGCACTTCCTTAAGCAAATGCAAATATAAGGACCTTATGATCCTGCATGCCCTCCACTGGGTTTATCTCCTAAGAACAGACACACACACCCTAAAGTTTACTGCAGCAGCTTCTAGGATATCAAAAGATGGAAACAACCCAAACCAATGATGATTAAAAAAATGGATAAACAAACAAACTCCTGTTTACTCATACTATGGAATATTTGCATGGATTAAAAAAAATGATGACTCTTAAACACAAGACATTGAAAAAACTAGAGAATATTATGCTCAGTACAGTAAACCAGTCTTATGAAGACACCAGTAATATAAAGAAAAACAACGAAAAAGAAAAGTGGTTTTCACATCAAAGGACAAGGCTTTGTAGAGTCTGAAGAGGCCAGGGATGAGGCCAGGGACATGGAGAGAGGAGGGACAGAAAATTACGGAGGTAGGGAGGGTGGGAGGAAAAATAACACCCACATTTATGGGAAGTCTCATTGGATATTGTGCTAGTTGAGGTAGACTAGGGAAACAAATTCATAAACACATATATGTAAGGGTTGAGCCCCAGTGGCGTAAGTGGTTCATTGTGGAACTGCAGCCCGCAGGCTTGGCAGTTCAAATCCAGCAGCGGCTGGGTAGCGCCCATGACCACCAGAGGCAGTGATGCCCACAAAAAACAAACAAACAAACACGTATATGTATAAAAAGGGGAAGTTTATATACAAGAGGAAGGGGAACATTGAGAAAGCATCCCAACCCAATCCAGTCCAAGTCCATAAGTCCGATATTAACCCATATATCTGATACCAATCCATAAACCCTCTTCAGACTCACAAAGCACATGCAATGACACCAGGACAATCACAGGCCAGTGGGTGCAGAGTCTTGTGTATCCATGGTGGTAGAAGCATCTCAGCACTGGCAGGGGCCTCTCTGTGACTTCTTAAGCATCTCAGCACTGGCAGGAGTCTTCATGTGGCTTTTCTGGCTTCAGAGTTCTGGTTCTATCAGGGTAAGCCCATGTGGCTGCTCCTCAGAGATGTCTTACAGGGAACCAACCTCTGTCTTGTCAGCTGCAATGTCTCCCAAG
>PVJH01037854.1:0-17597 GCA_004026705.1 Nesogale talazaci | reverse complement strand
CCAAGTGACCCGGCTCTGCTCATTGCTTGGACTCACCTTTGCTCTCTATCCCTCCGCTCCACTCTCCCGCCCCTTCCTCAGACACCCCACCCTCCCCCCACCCTCCGTCTGGTCAGCTCATACTCTTTGGGACAGGGTTCCCTCAACCTAAACCAGGTCCCTGTCCCAGGCTTTCTACCCATCAAGGTGAAAGATCCATCGGCCCAGGGAACGGATTTGGAGTTCTCCTGGATCTGTTTTCTCTTCCGTGGGCCCCGTGGCCCATATGGCCCCTCCTCCCATCAGCACATCCTCCGGCAGCGAGGAACTGTTCCCTGATGGTGACCTTGGAGAAAAAGTGGGGGCGAATTCGACCATCAGGTGGACGGGACCAGAAGACAGAGTTCGGCTCCAGTTCAGGACGACCTTGTGTGCATGACCGAGTGTCTGGCGGCTGGATCCCAAGTCCTGTCCATGACCGCCAGCAGGCTGGAGCCCGCTGTGTCAATTCACCTCTACTTTACCCAACAGAGTGACCTTTAAGACCTGCCCCAATTTGGGGTGCACCACCCTCTATGGGTGTACGCTCCCTGCAGTGGTGGCAAGCGACAGGAGGCTGGCCTCTGGGGCCCAGCTAAGCCTGCCAGATAATTACACTCCCTGTGCAGTTGAAGGCCCTGCCCTCTAAGGAACCTTCCAGCTCAGAGCGTCTGAATCTCCCTCCACAGCTTCAGGAAGGAGGCAGCAATTTGGGGAAGGGGCGGGGCAGGAAGGGAGAAACATCCTTGGATGTCAGGGCCCGTTACTTGGGAAACGGAACATTTATAGCACCGGGTTGGGTGGGACTGCGGGGAGCGGGCGGGCAGCTCTGGGGTTGGGCCCTGGGTGGGAAGAGTCTGGAGGTCCGGGCCTGCCCTCCCCTCACCCACGCCACCCCAGTCACTTTCTGTTCTGGGCCATGAGGATGGGGATCAGTCCCCTGGGCCCCCAGCATCCAGCACAAGACTGGACCTTTGCGTGCCCACGACTCTGGTATGGCACAACCCATGATATGATGGCTGCCCTCCAGCCAGGAGGGCCCGGGCAGAGCACAATGAAAATCGGGGTCTCTGGCTCATCCAGGATGCAGCCTTTCTAAAGGATGGCAGCAGGCGTTAAACCAAGGGTGGGACCCTGTGCACCTGCCCAAACCATCAGGCCCCTCCCCCAGGAGGACCCACCCCATCCAAAGGCCCAGAGACCTCGCCATGCTGGGGAGGCCAGGCTGGCTCTGAACTCCGCTCAAAAAAGCCCTTCAACATCTTTCTTTGCAAATAAGAACAGACAGCAGGGCGCCACCAAGTCGGAGAGGAGGCGCCTGCCCTCGAAAGGGCAGGTGGGGGCCTCCCTAGAGGCAGCGAGTGGAGCCAGCAGGGTCTGCTCAGAAGCAGGAAAGAGGAGAAAGTAACCTCTAAGTGTGGGAACACAGTAGGGGGCAGGGGGAGGAGCAGTCCCCCCCCCCCATGTTACTACACAGCATGGTTTAACAGATTGTCTCAAGTCAAGAACCAAGCTCACTGCCCCTGAGTGGATGTTGACTCCCCGTGACCCTGTAGGATGGGGTGGAATGGCCTCTTTGGGATTCTGAGCTGGCCTAACTAACTCTTGACGGGGACAGAAACCCACCAGGCTCCATTCCAGGCTGTTTTCATGATCGAGAGGAAGGGACCATGCTGGGTGCGATGTTCACTGTTCACCAAAGGTCGAGACGCTGTGACACCTCAGGCGAACCTGTCCCCTTTTGCCTGGTGGCAATTTCGGTCGAAATGGATGGCCCTGGAAAGTGACTGACCTGTCGTGATGCGGTCCGTCTCCTACAGACCCATTCACTCCCCTTGGCCAGCGCCTCTGCCCTGGTCCTGCTGATTCACAGCCTGTTGCGTGGTCCAGAGCGAGTGGCTGTCGCCGTGATGTGGTTCCTCCTTTCTAGAGCCACCTGGGGTTCCCTTCCCTCCTCCCCGCCCCCTCCCTCCATCGTTCCTTTCATCCTTACATTTTCTGAAAATGATACCCGGGCCCACGGTCGCTTCAGGAACCAGCAAAGATCTTAAGACCCTAACTGCTGCAAACACAGCCTTGCGCTCAGCTGCTCACTCAGAGGGGGAAAGTTCAACTCCACCCACAGGCGCCTCGGAAGAAAGGGCGGGTGACCTGCTTCAAAAAAAAAACCATATGGACCCAAGGATAGCTTCGCATAAAAAGCCACTGCAATCGAGTCACTTCTGGCGAGTAAAGACCCTAGAGTCCAGAGCAGAACTGCCTGTCTGAGCTTCTGGGGCTGTCAATCTTTACGGGAGCAGACAGTCTCCTCTCTCTCCCGAGGAACACATGGTGGCTTCGAACTTCTGACTTTGCGGTTAGCAGTCTGTGGCGGTCATGTGCTGATGTTAATTTCATGATTGAGATGTAGGGGTAGAGTCTAGCCTGTTCATCTGGAGATAGCCATTGAGCAACCAGTCAGGCCTCTGTGTGGGTATGGCTTTCTCCTGAGACTTCTGGGAAATCTCACGATATTTCCCTCATGGAGATGAAAAGCCATCTCCCCAGTTGTTGGAAGTTAGTCTCAGAGACGATGAACTACGGACAAGACAAGATGGCAGCGTCCGAGAAGCTGAAAGAGCCGGAGGAGAAGCCACACAGCCTTACCCTGATGAACCAGACCTCTGAAGCTGGAGAAGCCATGTGGAGAGCCCTGCCAGCGCTGAGTTGCTTCTACCACCCCTGGATGCTGTTGATGGACCCTGAGCCCTGGAAGTGAGGAGCCATGGGGAGACCCCTGCCAGCACCAGGATTCTGCACCCACTGGCCGTGACTTCGTGAGTCGGAAGGAGACTTTATAGACTGGTCTTGGGCATATGGGCTAGTATCAGACTTGTGACTTTGAACTGGACTGGGTTGGGATGCTTTCTTAATGCCCCATTCCTCTTGTATATAAATCTTACCCTTATATCCATATGTGTGTCTATGATTTTATTTCTCTAGTCTACCCAGACTAACACACAGCCAATACATAACTCACTACACCGCCACCGCTTAGCCTCATGAGTAGATCTGTAGTCTACCGAGCACAATGCTCCTCTCTTTCTCCTCCTCTTTCTACTCCTTTCAAGGAGCAGCTGGTGCTTTTGAACTGCTGATCTTATAGGCATACAGCTTCCCCGAGAGAGAAGGATAGAAATTCTCTGTCTGGCCCATTCAGCAAAGGTCCAGAGCCCGCCCACCCCACCGCCCCTGTCCCTGCACAACACACAGGTCAGTCATAGTCACCTGGGGACCCATGGGTGATTTGAAAGAGGCCCCGGCATGCACCCAAGGCTGGAACTCATCTGCTGCGCACCACCTACCCGGCCATGACAATGAAGAAGTCCAGGCGGTTCCAGGTGTCCCCGAGGTAGCACTTCTTGCCAAAGATGCCCAGGGCCACCATCTTGAGCACCATCTCCATGGCGAAGAAGATGAAGATGAAGTCGTCAAAGACCTGCAGGGAGAAGGCGGGAGGACAGCGGAGTAGGAGGGTCTGTAGCAGGTTCCTGGGGGTGCTGGGGGTGGCGTGGGGACATGGGTGTGAGGTGAGAAGCTGGGGGTGGGTTGGGGGGAGGACTGGGAAGCTTCCTCTTGTGAGCGGGAAAAGAATCAAAGCCATCCCATGGATGAAGAAACAGAGACCAACCGAAAACAAAGCCACTTCCACCAAGTCCATTTGGACTCTTAGAGACCCTACAGGGCAAAGTAGAACTGTCCCCGTGGAGTTCTGAGACTGCAAATCTTTAGAGAGCCTTATCTCTCTCCTGGAAGGTTCAGTGAGGGGAGCAGACTTGTCTTAGATCCCACAGGCCATGCTGCTTGACCTCTAAGACAAGGACCTTCTTCAGTGTGTGTGTGTGTGTGTGTGTGTGTGTGTGTGTGTGTGTGTGTGTGTGTGTAGGGATGCTCTTCCCCATCCTGAGCCCCTCAGAAGTGCTGAGCTCTGGACTAAGTATCTAACCTGCATTCTCCCTTCTCTTCATCTCAGCAGCTCCCAGGTCGCCCCATCTCACAGATGAGGAGACTGAGACCCCAAGAGCTAAGCAGGTTGTCCCATGTCACACTGGGGGAGGGGGGGGTCTGTCTGATTCTCCCTGATCCCCCACCCATCCACCCATCCCTGCTCACAAAGGAGACCCCAGTGTGTTCCGAAGCCTGAGGACACATGACTGCCTCAGTGCTGTAAGCTGGGCTGGGCCAGATTCTTCTGGGAGACACAGGGAGGGTCAAAGTCTTCATCAGCAACAGCATCCCTAAGACCAGGCTCCAGGCAGGGGCCCACACACACAGGGCCCCGCCACACAGTCTCTGGGGAAGCCGGTTAAGGGGCCTGGGGTGCTGGTTCTGCAGGGCTAGGCAGGGCCCAAGGCGCTAGGTGTGTAACAAAAGCCCAGGGGATTCGGAGGCCACACGGTTGCTGAGTTCAGAACCAGGCGCTGACAGCCCCTCCCTGGCAACCTGGTCACTGCACAGCCATCTGTATAATGGGTCGACCCTCCGCACAGGGGCGGGGAAATGGAATGAGTCTGTGGATCGCGCGCCTTGCTCGAGGCATGGCAAGTGCCACCAAGTGGGTCCCCAGGGAGCAGAAAGGCCGAGGGCAGCACGGAACGTGCCAGAAGGCCGGGGAGCCAAGTGAGGATTCCAGAGTACAGCAGGGACCCACGGGGCAGGAGTGGACACGCCTGGGAGGGCGGGGGACGCCTGGGAGGCGGCAGGGGGTAAAAGTTGGACCTGAGGGTGCCCCGCTTCGTTGGAAAGGCAGGGGCGGGAGCGGGGCCTCACCTGCAAGATCTTGCATCGGTCAGACAGGCAGTCCATGTCGTCGCAGGGCTGGTACATGCCCAGGGTCACGCAGTTCAGCAGGATGACCAGCATGCTGACACACTCAAACCACGTGCACAACAGGTCAAGGAGAAAACACTCAGAGGGCTGTGGGCGGGGCGGGGTGGGGCAGGAGGCGGGTCTGAGATGCCAATAGCCCCGCCCCTCGCAAACACGCCCAGGCAACTCCATCCCCTGAAGGGGTCCTGCCCAGGTTCGCAAAGACTTTGGGGTCACACCCACTCCGGGGCCCAAGCCCAGCAAACCCCCACCTGCAAGGACCCCCCCCTCCTGTCCCCTGCTGGGAGCGTCCCTCAGGCCAGCTGCCAGTCCGCCTCCTCCATGGCTGACCACCGCCCCCTGACCTTCCCCGCTCCACTCGCTGTCCGCTCGCCCTGCGCTCCTGTGTCTCTGCCCCGTTCTCTGGCCCAGGCCCAGGTGGGGCACCGGGTGACTGACAGAGGTTAGCTTCCCGCAGTCCCACGGTGCCCCCTGGCCTGCCCAGTGGGGCCTCCCTGTGGTTAGCAGCCCCACGCTTGCCCCAAGGGTGCCCCCCATGGCTTCTCAGATATCAACTGACCGCTTGATCTAGTCAGCGCCGGGCAGGGAAAGAAGGTATTTTAAATAGATGGTGCTGGGTGCACCGGACATCTAGAAGGAAAAAAATACCTCCTGGTCCCTTCCTCACACCGTAAATAAGAAAAACGACCCTGGATGGAGTGACAAGATAAACAAAAATTTTTATTAGAGAAAAGATATCTTGCAAACAAGCAAGTGTCCCTCGAGCTCTGCGGGACACTTCCTTTAGCAACAGGTGCGGGCAGGGCCTCTGGGCAGCGCTTAGAGCTAACCAATGCCCACCCTGCACTCCTTGCTTCTGCTCCTCAGCGGACTGCCCCTCTGTTGTCCTCACCTCACGTCCTCTCCTCCTCCTCCCCCCCCTTCCTGGGCTCTTTCTACCCACCCTTTGAACACCTTTCAACACAGACCCAACCCTCCCCTACACCTGGAGCAGCCAATCCCAAGGCAGGTGGGTGGTCAGAGGTGTCACTTACAGCCCCACTCATCTCTTCCCAGATCAGAAGGCTAGTCCGCCTACGGGGGTCTCCTGCCTTGACCAACCCCTCAGAAATTCATCTACATGAAAAAGGCCAATCTAAGGTAAAGCAGACCTAAGAGGCACACAGCATGAATGATTGAAGTCAGACTTGAGGGTGAATTTCCAGATAAGCCTAGCTGAATCAGGAGGCGACGATTAGAGTTGAGAGGTGATCTCCTTCTCTCAAGAGGGAAGATGATGGGACAGGGAAACACCCCCATTCCCAGCTGTGGCAGTCATGTACTCCTGTCAGTTTCATGATTGGGAGTGTAGGGGTGGAGTCTAGCCTGTCAATCTGGAGATAGCTAATGAGAACTCTGTGTGGGCATGGCTTTCTCTGAGAACTCTGAGAAATCTCGTTGTATTTCCATCGTGGAAGTGAGAGACTATCGACTCAGTCACTTGGAGATGCTCTACTGACAAGACACAAAACTCAATCCCTGGGAGATGCTCTACTGGCAAGACAAGATGGCGGCATGCTGATAGATCCTGAGTCCTGGAACCTGGAGGAGCCGGAGGAGAAGCCACATGGGTTTACCCTGATAGAATCAGACCTCTGGGGCCAGAGAAGCCACATGGAGACTCCTGCCAGTGCTGAGATGTTTGGGATGGCACTGGAAGATTCCTGCCAGCACTGAGATGCTTCTCCCACCACTGGATACACAAGACTCTGCACCCACTGGCCTGTGATTGTCCTGGCGTCATTGCACATGCTTTGTGAGTCTGAAGAAGACTTTATAGATTGGTATCGGACATATGGGCTAACATCAGACTTATGACCTTGGACTGGACTGGGTTGGGGTGCTTTCTCAATGTTCCATTTCTCTTATATGCATATGTGTGTTTATGAGTTTATCCTTAAACACCTCCATAAGCTGAGCAGCAGGGCCAGGTGGTGAGGTGGCAAGACCGGGTGGGGGTGTGGAGTGTCTCCAGTGCTATAACAGCAATGACCAGGAGGGGATAATTCATGTTTCAGGGGACCTGCCTTGAACTCCAGTCCCAGCACTAACTGGGACTGGGGTCTCAGCCAAGCCTTCCTGTCCACAGAAGAGCCTTTCCTGCAATAACAGCAAACAGTGGAAAATATCAACACACCACCACCCTCCCCTGCACAAAGCCCTGATGGATGGGGCAGCCTGTCTCCTTCAGAATGAATGTCCAGGTCCTCAGTGTGGACTGCAAAGCCCTGTCAATTTCCCCACCACACGCCCATCTGGCCTCCTTCCACCACCCTCACCAGCCTGGACGCTCGCCCTGCCACAGCTCAGGAACGCCAGTCACACTCCACCACGGGGCCTTTCCACGTGCCTCTTCCCAAGGCTCTCGCAAGCCACTCTCTGAAACCTAGCTTCCTGGATGACTCCTCTTAAGATACTGACTGTAAGCCTTTCTCTCCACCTCCACCACCGCCCTCTTGAGCTCCAGGTCTCCTAGGACTTAGCACCCCCCCCCCCCCACACACACACACAAAAAAAAAACCTAAGCTGAACAGAAAACCCTAAAGGGTAGCTCAAGAAGACAGAGTCTTTGAATGACTTGTGCAAAGGCCTGGGGGTAAAAAGCCACAGAGGAAGAGCACATGCAGCACATCTCAGGCTAAAAGAACTGAAGAAAAGAAAACTGGACTCTAGTTGCAATGCTGGAGGATTCTATGAACCCAATACTGAATGATGCAAAGAAGATGGAAAGAATACACAGAGGCACGGTACACAAAAAGGACTGGTCGACATCCCACCATTTCCAGAGGTGACCTGTGACCAGGTCATCCTGAAAGAAGAAATCCACGCTGCATGGAAGGCATTCGTAAAAAAAAAAAAAAACAAGGTTCCTGGAATCAACCCAATAACCAAGTGAGATGTTTCAACAGGTGGACGGAAGACTGAAAGTGCTCACCTATTTATGCCCCCCCAAAAAAATTCAGAAGGCAGCTGGCCAACTCATCTTTGTGTTCATTCCAGAGAATAGTGATCCAACAGGATTCAGAAGTTACTGGATAATATCCTTACTATCACACGCAGTGAAATTTTGTGGGAACATAATTGAACCATAGTTACAGCAATACATAAGGAGCTGCTGGAAATTCGAGATGGATTCAGAAGAGAAGGGACACGAGGGGTATATTGAAAGCAGAGGAGACCAGAGAGCTATTTGTTTGTCTTTGGGGGGCTCTGCAAAGACATTTACAGGGTCACAACAAGCTATGGCTAACATTGAGAAGAATGGGAATTCCAGAACACTTCACAGTGCTCACGCTGAACCTAGGCATGCACCAAGAGACGGTTGTATGAACAGAACAAAGGAGTAGGGAGTGGTTTAAAATCAGGAAAGGTGTGTAGTCGGGCTGTATCCCATCAGAATGCTGAGCTAATTGTCAGAAAGCCTGGACGAGATGAAAGAGGACACGATATGGCATAGGGATTGGAAGAAGGTTTATTAGCTCCCGGCAATATTCAGACATCTAAAGCCTTCAGTGTGGATGACGACCCAGTGTAAAGACCACCAGACTCCTCATGCTGAACCAACAGTCACATCAAGATAAACGGAGAAAAGCCTGGCGTCCAGGGTGTCATTCTACTTGCTTCCACAGTCGGTGCATAGATGGTAGCAGCGGTCCAGACATCAAAGGGTGTGTTGGGCAAATTTACTGCACGCAACTTCTGTCCCATGAAGAGCAAGGATGTCACTTTGAAAATGAGGCTGTGCTTGCCCCAAACCCAAACCACATTCACTGCCATGGAGTAGAGTCTGACTTCTCGAGACCCACGAGGACAAAGAAGATCTGTCCTCTGCCCACTCACGTGGGTTTCCAAAACTAGAAGTCTTGACGGGTATAGAAAGCCTCTTCTCTCTCCATGGGAGCAGCTGGTGGTTTTGAACCACTGACCCTGCATTTAGTAACTCACTGTGGCACCAGGGCCATGGCATGTGAGAGCTGGCCAGTTAATAAGGAAGGTCAGAGAAGAATGGAAGCAGTGTCATTAGGACGCTGGCAAAGCACCCTGGAAGCACCATGCGCTCACAGAAGAACCAACATCTGTCTTGGAAGAAGTCCTTCAGCCAGAAGGCGCCATAGACGCAAGGGTAGGACGACCTCCTCTCACGCACTCTGGATTTGTGGTCGGGAGAGACCAGTTCCTGCAAACGGACATCGTGCTTGGGGAAGCAGAGGGGCAGCAGGAGGGAGAGGGCGGCTTCCATCACATCAGAACGTTGGTTGCCCTGTTTGGATGGTGTCGTACCAGACAGTGTTTGGTTCTGTCGTACATAGCGTTGTTCATGAGTCAGAAGCAGCAGCAGCAGGTCCAAGGCACCCTCACAACAAGAAAACCCTGGTGTCGGCACAGGGTCTGTCTCTGTCAACTGCTAGAGCCTACAGGAGTCCGGGGATTATGAATGCGTGGGTCTACCAGAGAGGGGCATCTAGTAGATGCTCAATAAAGGCTGATGGAACAAGCAAGTACATCTCAACAGTCCTTGCCAGTTTTCATATCCCATGATCCTCCACTCCAAAGGAAGCCCTCCTCCCCGACCCCCTTGATTCCAGAGCCCTGGCTCTAAGCTGGGGGGGAGCTCCACAAACCCAACCCTCCGTCCAACCTGGGATGGGGAGGAGGTGCCATGAGCACCGCTGATGTCTGCCAGGAGACGGACCTGGTTCCCATGGCAACCTCCTCCTGGTCCCAGGGCCCTTGCTCACCTTGGGGATGCTGTCTTCCCTCCCACCTCCCCCTCAGACCCTCCCCACCCAGCCTGCCTCCTTCCTGCCCCACCCCACTGCTGCCACTCTCCCCCCACAGTCTGTAATTAATTCCAGTCGCTGCCAGGGCCCCTCCAAGCCTGAGCATCGCTCCAGCAGCAGCTTCATCATTAATTAACTTTTTTGAAGTTCAAACGTTCTAATTACCAGTGAGCGTTCCCATCCCCCACTTGTCCTTCTCTCTCACCCCCACAACCCGCCCCTTGCCCGTCAGCAGCCTTCTCCGATCCCTCTGCCCTTCCTGCTGGCTGCAAAGTCAAAGAGCACTGAGTCGGGGGCGGGGGGGTGGGGGGAGTCTCCCAGGAGCCCCTGCTCACCCAAGCCCTGAGCAGTGGAGGGCAGCAGACCCATTTCACAGATGGGAAAAACTGGGTCTCGGGAGGGAAGACCTCGCCCAGCAAGTGCTGGAGCTGAGAGTCGCACCAGGCCTGGTGGACTCAGAAGTTAGTGCTGTCCCTGGGGAATGCCCATCCCTGACCACCGCTGCCCTCGCTCCCCTGTGCCCGGCCCTGGCCCAGCCCAGTGCCTCCCGCCAGCCAGTCACTTCTCTGGCTTCCCTGAGCTGACCCAGGTGCAAACCAGGCCGGAAGGCCGGCACGCTGAGTGTCATCCTCACCACACCTGGACATGGTCTTTGCACGGAAACAGCGGGGTCCTCACAGGGCTGTTGCAAACCGAGCAGCCCCTCCTGGGATCCAGGAATGTAAGCGCGTGTAAGCGCGTTACCTGGACATGGCTTATGCGTCCCGTTGACAACGAGGGGCAGTGAGGCACAAGAAGGAGCAGCCTTTGCCCAAGGTCACCAGCTGGGGCGTGGCAGAGACCTGGGACTGGAGCCTAGGGTCTGCGCTGACCACAAGCCGATTTGTCCTTGCTGGACGCATCTGTCAGACAGACAGACAGACAGACACCGGAGAAGAATGGATGCATTTGAACTGGGCTGCTGGAGAAGACGACCGAGGGCAGCAGGCACTGCTGAAAGGGCAGACCGACCTGCCTTGGGAGAGGTGAGGTCAGAGTGGGATGCAAGACCTGGTCTCACAGACTTTGGCCCCCTGAGCAGCAGAGTCCTGTCCCTAGAGGAGACACAGCGACAAGAGGAAGGTCCTCGAGAGATGGATGGACACAGCGGCTGCGACCATGGGCTCAAGGACAGGAATTGTGGTGAGGGCGGCACAGGACCGTGCGGTGTGTCTGTTGCCGTCATGGAGTCTGAAGTCAATTTCAGCACTGGGAGTGTGTGGGGTACGGTCTAGCCTGTCAGTCTGGAGTTAGCCAATGAGGCCTCTGTGTGGGCAAGGCTTTCTCCTGAGAAATCTGTAAAATCTGGCTGTATCTCCCCTTGGAGGTGAGAGACTTACAGCTCAGTCCTTGGGAGACGCTCTACTTACAAGACACAAGGCTGACTCCCTGTGAGCCATCCCGGAGGAGAAGTCACATGGGCTCACCCTGATGGAACCAGACTGCTAAAGCTGAAAAAGCCGCACAGAGACTCCTGCCAGAGCTGAGATGCTTGTCACAGAGAGGTCCCTGCCAGTGCCGAGATGCTTCTACCACCACTGGATACGCAAGACTCTGCACCCACTGGCCTGTGATTGTCCCGGCATCATTGCATGTGCCTCATGAATCTGAAGAAGGCTTCACAAACTGGTATCGGACATAGGGGCTAATATCAGACTTATGGGGTTGGATTGGACTGGGTTGGGCTGCTTTCTCAATGTTTCATTCCTCTTGTGTATAAACCTCTCCCTTATATGTCTATGCATGTTTATGAATTTGTTTCTCTAGTCTACCCGGACTGACAGCGTGCCCCAGCTGTGCATCGCATCACTATGGGTCGGAACCAACTCAATGGGGCCTGACAGCCAAAGCAACAGGAGTAGGGTGCCCAAGCACAACTCTCCTTCGGCCTCTCTCTCACTCAGAAAGCTCCAGGGCTCCCCATCACCTCGCCCCATCTGCCATCCAAGGCCTCCAAGACCCTCCCCTCCCTCTCCCACCACCCTTCGCCTGTGCTGCACTCCTCACTGTCCTCCCTGGGGTCACCCTGCCTGTGGAAGTTGCTCAATATCATGTCAACTTCATCAAAGAACGAAGAGGTAGAGTTTGGCCCGTCCATCAGGTCAGGGCCTGATGCTGTCTCCTTGTGGACCTGGCCTAATCCTGAGGATTCTGGGAACCCCTTTCTTCCTCTTCTTCTTCTTCCTCTCTGGAGGCAGGACACACGAGCTGTCTGCCTTGGTCTTCCTGCTGACAAACCACATGGAGCCATGCCAGTGACAGCCAGAGCCCTGAGGTGCCTCCACTGCCACTGGATCCACAGGACTTCTCACCTGCCGGCCTGCACTCTTCCTGCATCCGTCATCACGGCATGTGCTGCGTGAGTCTGAAGAGGAACCTATGGGCTAGTATCGACATACGGGCTGAAATCAGATTTGTGGACCTGATCTGGACTGGACCAGGACGTTTTCTCAATATACAATTGTTCTTTGATATAAAGCGCTCTCTCTCACGCATACGTGTTTCTGGGTTTGTTTTCCCGGTCAACCCCAGCCTCACACACGCCCCTCGCGACGCTAATCCACTAAGCAAGTCCCTGTTCCTCCATCACAACTCAGTTCTCGGGTCACCCCTTCTGGAAGAGTTCAGCCTCCGCCCTGGAAGTGCACCCCGGCCCCCTGGTCTAGCTTGTGCTGCAGGGATGAACGTGGTGGAAAACACAGTTACAGTCTGCCGGGCACCCCGCCGTGGAGCCCTGGCCGTGACCACCATCCACTGGGGCCAGAGGGGGACTTGAGCTTGGAGGGGTGACGCGATGGCCCAAGGGCCCCCCGAGTCGTCAGCAACCAGGCTGCCTGTCTGACTGAAGCGGGGCCAGTAACCATGGCGCCAGCTGCTTCTGTCGGCCAGTGAACTCGCCCCCTGCACCGAGCCCCTCCGGGCCAGCAGTGGCAGAGTAGCTTCTGTCTCTGGAGAGCTGGGCTCTGGGCGTTTGGACAGGCAGGCCGAATCTGGGCCCCATCCAAGCGCCCGTGAGGCTCAGAAGTCAGGCCAGTGCTGGCAGCTGCTCCTGGTCCTGACACGCTCGGGCTGGCCCCTGGGGTCAAAGGCAGCAGCAGGCTTCCTTGAAGTGGAACAGACCATCCACAGCGGGAAGCAAGGTCCCCGAGCCTGGCACTGCCACCGAGAGCTGCCGGAGAGACTGGCTTCCGCAGCTGGGCTTCAGGTCCCGGGCGATTCAAAGGAGGTGGGATTTCAGGGGCGAGGGACAGAGCCTGGGTATCTGGGGTGAGGTGGGGAGGGCGAGGCTGGGTGAGCTGCACAGGGCAGGGGTCTTCAGTGGCTCCGGTTGCCTCCCACCACAAAGTCACACACACCCCCACCCCAGCCCCAGCTAGCATCTGAGGCCAGACTGTGGGACGCAGCCACCTTCTGATGGGGTGACCTTTGTCACCTGCACAGACAGGACCCCCCGAAGCAGAGATGGGCACGCACAGCACCCCCAGAGCTCAGCCCACACTCAGGTCTCAGCATCCCCATCAGCCTGCCAACGCCCCCCCCCCACACCCACACACCCACAGCGAAATCCATCCTCTGGTCCCCCGACATGTGCAGACCCCGCATGGGCAGCACCCGCTCAGCAGAGCCACCCGGATGGTCACTTCAAGCTGATGAGCTCCTTGTGGGTGGCGATGGTGGAGCCTTTGAGGAATACAGGCAAAGAAACAGATCAATGACGACCTAATTGATTCCGTTTCCTAGGCAGGCAAAGCCTCCCCAAGCCCCAGCCTGTGGCAGCAAGCAGCCAGGATCCTTGGGGCCCACAGCACCCTCCCAGCACCCGGAGCCCGGGCCTCCATGCAGCGAGCTGAAACTCAGAAGCACAGGCACAAGCTGGGCGCCGGCTGAGAGCCAGGCAGCGACCCCAGGTGCCAAGGTGGCTTGAGGCACGGATGATTCAAGGAGCCTGGGGTTACGCATGGGTTACTCCCCACAAGATCAGCAGTTTGGGGCCTCCGGCCTCTCCGAGGGAGAAAGGCATCCGGGAAAGTCTGGAGTCTCGGAGACCCCCAGGGGCAGTTCTCCCCTGTGCTCTCGGGTGGCTGTGAGTCAGGGAGTTTGATTTTCTGGAGCTGCGAAGGGGGCGCGTGGTGGGTGCCCCAGGCTGCTGGCTGGTGGTGCAGGACGACCCAGAGCAGCCTCTGGAGTCAGACCTGGCCATCCACCTTCCAAGGGACCTGCCTCTGGGAACTGATGGCACAGGGGCCTCCTCGGACACTACGGGGCTCGGGGAGGGAGCGGGATGAACTAGACACACGGGAGCATCATATTCTGCACGTGGGGTTGCACATCCAGCAGCCCCTCATCCTGGTTCCCACAAGGGGTAAGGGGATGGAAAACCCAGGGCACATTCCCCCCCTCACGTGACCCCCACCTGGAGCGCCCAGCTATGGCTCCCGGACAAGGCATCTGTCTGTGCCCAAGTCAGAGGAAGAATCACCATTGGCCAACTTCCCTGTCAATCATCTGGGCCAGGATGGACCCCTGCCATCCCCAGGTCCTTCCGTGTCTGCTTCTGTCAGGTCTACACAGCGCCTAAAGATGGGTTCTACATGTTGGAGTGGTTGGGGGCATGCGAGTGGGGGGGGCGGGCATCCACAGGCAAGTTATCACCTGTGGTTTATGAAAGGTACACAAACCACACACTTCAGAGTCTGCCAACCAAGTTGGCCTGGCACCCAGACATGATCATTGTTCACTTATGATGGCCTGACCGGTCAGCTGGGGATGGCAGACACAGGACAGAGACAGAGCCTAAATACAAACTACCTGGTACATTGTTTTATGTTCTCTCTTACCTGGTACTAACCTCTCGGCCCCTGGTGGACGCTGATGCATAATGACCTGCAGGACTGAGTAGAACTGCCCCCTGTGGGTCTCTGAGACTGGCGCTCTTCCCTGGAGTGGAAAACCCTGTCTCTCTCTGAAGGAGCGGCTGGTGGTTTTGAAGTGCTGATCATGTGGTTGGCAGGCCCGTACCTAACCACTCTGTCCCCAGGGTTCCATCCTCAGTCTAGATCTTAGAAACAAGGAGGCTGAGATCATGATGTGTCCCCTGAATGCTCTGTAGGCAATGCCTGTCCCTTCTTAAAAGGGGACCAGGTGGCTCTCGCCCTCTGGGATTTTTCGGGGGAAGACCTCTTGCCAGCAGAGCCTTGAGCCTGCAAGCTGGCATCCCGGCCAGAGTTGCAGTCTCTGAGTGGTGCCAATGCGGCCCGCCAAGAGGAACCCCACCCGCACCCCCAGTCCAGAGGAGCTGCGTAATAAAGGCCTGGCAGACTCTGCTTCCAAGCACACCTCAGTCCTGAGCCGGCTCTGCGGCCACAGACTCCACGGTGACCTTTCAGTTTTCCTGACACTCCCCTGAGCAGGACATGCCCGGATCATGATACAGTGCCTTTGGCGCAGAGCCAGGCCCTGGACGCAGGCTTGGGAGGGAGGAATATCCCCCAGGACATCCATCAAGTCCCCAAATACCACCATGACGCAGCCATCTGCTGGAGAGGAAACGGGCAGGTTAGGTAACCCGGCCCAAGGTCTTAGAGGTGGAGCCAGAATGTGAACAGGAGGGCCAAAGCCCAAGACCACCCCAGGGACCCGCTAACCCTGGTTCAGGGCTCATGCCTGTGGCAAGGGGTAGGGTGGGATTTGAACCCTCAAGGGTTGGACCAGGTGCTCCGTGACCGGGCACAATGCTTGGTCCATGCAGGACCTCAGTGGGTAGGTGTGCAGTGGTGTCACCCTGCTGGGCCTGTAGGATAAGCACTGGGTTGCCAAGCCCAAGGTTGGTGGATCAAATCCACCCCCTCCTCCATGGGAGAAAGAGGAGGTTGTCTGCTGCCCTAAATATCACAGCCGGACCACAGCGGGTTTTAATAGACGATTCCATTTTGACTTCTCCATTCACATGTCTTCTTGGGAGGTAGGGGGTGACCGGTCCCAAGTCTATGATGTGCCCAGCCACCAGACCACTGGCCGGGACCCTGCTGAGTGTCCAGGTTTGTGTTACACCCAAAGGGACCCGAAAGGGGCTCTTCTGTGCCCCACTCTGATTGGGCAGGAAGGTTTAGCTAGAGGAGAGAGTGGGAGTGATGTCAGCAAGGGGGAGGAGATGATGCTGGCCTCACGCGGGTCCCCAGCCAGGAAGAGGATGGGGACAGGACACCACTGCTTCAGAAGACGGGTATGGGTCTGGGGGACAGTCACCAGAGACATCACGTGCCCAGTGGTCAGTCCTCAGCCAGAAGAGCGGCTGGGTGGAAGGGTGAGGCCCGACGCCCGGGCAGGCCCCTCGGGGGGCAGCCTCCTCTATGGAGCGACAGCCAGAGGCCTGCACTGTTACCATGGTGACCACCACCCTCCATCCTGCAGGCCCAGCTGACAATCACGGTTTCCGTCACCAGGGCGGTGTTGGGGGGGGGGGGGTTGCCCCAAGAGGGGAGGGGGAGTGTCAGGTTTGGCGGTAGAGGGCCAAGTTTGTTTTTATTTTTGTCAAATCTGAAATCAGATCTATTTCCCAGGGTGCGTCTCAGTTGTCTAAATAAACCCTGCAAAGGAAAGGGGGTGGGGATGGGAGAGGCAGGCGGGTGGCCCTTACAGGGGGAGAGTTCCCTCCCCTACTGGCCCCCCTCCCCCATGGGCCTAAGAATGGGGATAGGGACCTTCACCAGCAGAGCTCAGGCTCTGAGCCCCAGGTCATGAGCCCGCTTTGAGCATTCATGGGCCACTTGCTTGCTGTGCTCTAGGGCTGGGCCCTGGCATGCCGAGCACCAGCAACTCATGAGGCTAAGGGTCCAGAGTGAGTCTCAGTCCCGGGTCTCAGCTGTGACATATGACCACAGGCTGCAGAGGTATTGTCCATCTGTCCATCCATCCCTCCACCCATGCGTCCATCAACAGCCTCTCTGAGGAGCAGCAGGCACTAGAGGTAAAATGAGCACCCCACCTCCAGCAGCACCACTCCCAGGAACCCACACAAAGGCCCCTTCCAGAGTCTTCTGGGCTGTGCTCTCTGTAACAGCCCAACTGATGACAACCCCAGCACCCGTCAACAGGAGAACGGACGCAAGCCACGGGGGTGGTGGTGTGGCCCTCCATGGGGGTGGGGGCTTCTACCTCCCCCAGGACACACCGGACAGCGTCTGGAGATCATTTTGAGTGGTCGCACTGGGGAGGAGGGTTCTCCCAGCACCCAGAGACAGAGTCCAGGGAGGCTCCTACCAGGGCAGCTCCCACCGCAAAGATCTCGCCAGCCCCATGTGCCAACGGTGACCCTATGAAGCCCAGGGACGTGTCCACAGGACAGAGCGTAGCCTGGTGTGGAAAAGGACAGGCCACCCCACCACTCACGGACATACTGCAGGGCACAACGCGCCCATGGTGGGCCAATCTGTGACAAAGGACCCTGCTGCAAAGCAGACCCGGATGGCAAATCCTCAGATGACACCAGTGGGAGGGCAGGAGGGGCTTCCCAAGGGGTCCTTCATACGGAGCTGTCCGTAAAAGAGAGGGGGCGGCGCTTGGGGGCACACAGATCGGAGCCTTCAAACCCCATCTCATGAAGGTCAGTGAACGGCAACTGCCATCGGAAGACACAGAGAGTTGGCAGTGCACACATCCAAAGCGCCTTCGGGGACACGTCTGTCCCCCACGTCCACCTGCACCTGATGTGCCCCAGACCCCTGCTCACGGGCCAGCCTGCGATTTAAATTTGGCATGGTCTCCTGGTGTGTGAGGGAGGGTTTGAGAGCCTGGGGCAAGGGCATGGCGGAAGTGAGGGCACCCACTTTAGGGATGTGGAGACCAAGATCC
>PVJH01037853.1:0-14190 GCA_004026705.1 Nesogale talazaci | reverse complement strand
CCCCCCGCCTCCTCCTCCGCTAGCATTTCGGACATTGGGCAAGGGATGCACGTTGGGGTTCCCCTTGACTTTGAGGAAAGGCACGTGTCCATCTTTGGCCCCAGCTTAAGTGGGATACCTGTCTGTTAAGTTACTGAACGTGAACTTCGTTGTGTTCGGTGCAGACGCCTGTCTGTGTCGCAGGGCCCTTCCCCTTGACCCTGTGAGGCCTCCAGGCCTGCGCTGAGCCCGTGGGTTTCCGCGGGGTGGGGCAGCGAGCCGCTTCCGCCCGCGGCGTACCCTTGGGAGCGCAGCTGCCGAATGGGCCAGGGGAAGTGTGAAATTTCTTAACAGGGCGGACTTTTGAGATTAGAGATAGTTCACACTTAGATTCTGTATTAAGCCCAACCAATCACAGTGCCAGGCACTCCCAGGTCCTAGTGATCCTATATGACAATGTTGGATTGCTCCCTAGGCCTCCCAAGCAGTTTGGGGGCAGTTGCAGTAAGCAGCCCAACTCTTAACCCAGACACCGCCAGGACTCCTTACCTGCTAACAATATGTGAACGCTATACCAAGATGGAAAATTCAGATGGAACTTAATCATGAGTGTCAAGCCCAAACTTCAACTGTTAGTGTGGTTCTTAGGATAAACTCCTTGTTCAGGTGTGCAAAAATATATACCCACATATAGGTACAATATACAGTAATGATGCATCAGATAAAAGGCTAATCTCCAAAATTTGTAGAAGACTACATCCTAATAAGAAAAATACAAATAACCCAATAAAAAATGACTACAAGACAGCTGTAGGCAATTTATCAGATATGCATGGAAACCCCTGAAGGGTAATGTTCCTTCCCCTCTTTCTGACCGAACCTTTCTGTACACCAGCATCATTTCTACAGTGTCTGTAGATCCACCACTGCTACATCTGGGGACTGCTTTCACCAACAAGACCAGAACAGTCCTTGGAAGAATACTGATCCAGGCCTAAGTGTTTCCCCTTAATAGGCCTCCTCTTGAACATCTCCAAACGCAGCCATGTCAGAGAACCAGAGCTTGAGGCTCTGGGCTGGGTGACTACATGAAACTCTCTCTAAGAATAGCCACAGTCAGCCCAACTGAAGTGTGTGACAAAGTAGGGAGTTTCCATAATCCTCAAATCCATTCTGCCACCGAGTTGGTTATGACTCATAGAGATGGATTTGAACTGGTGTCCTTGGTTAGCAGCTCAATGCTCATCCTACAGTGCTACTAGTAGCTCCTTTAGGTACTGCAAGTTCTATCTATATTTTGTACCTGGGCAATGAATGCTTCCTTTCCTAAGGTTGACCAAGTGGCCACCTGGCCCTTTTAAATTAAAAACAAAATGCTCTGAATGAAGGTCATGGGAGTATATTATCAGAACACATGCCTTTGATGGGTCCTTCCCACTAGACCCAAGGTCCTAGGGCCACCAGTGGAAATTCCATTTTACAGAATGAAATTAATTTTTTAAAAAATCAAATGATCTCACTTTCCTTACTTCATAATTATTTTGTTTTCTGATGCAAACAATGTGTACTGAATTCAGTTGTGAACACCCAGAAAAGATAAAAGCTTAAAATATAAATGACCACCTAAAAGTAACACACAATGATATTTACTGCCTTTTCTGGCAAAAGACTTTAGGCATATATATTGTTCCCCCTAGTTGAACACAACATATACATGGATTTTCCATTCATATTATAAGTGTGTATTGGCGTCTTTATGTGTCTTCTCCAGCATGGTCTTTAATCTCCTTAAAGTACTTAATATTTAGTCATGTAGATGGTCCATCCACTTTAAGTGCAAGGAGACAAAGTTGATGCAGGTTTGACTTCATTATCATATGTCTGGTGACCAGAGTCACTTGAAACTTGGCATCCTGCTGTATGGAGGACTTTTAATAAACAGACTGTGTTTGTGAATATTTATCTTTCACTTTAGGCAGTTAAACCAAGTGGGGGGAAAGCAGTGACCCTGAAAATATACTTACAGCTCAGGAAATTGACACAGGCAATTCTACTCTAGGTGGGAATTGACTTGATGACACCCAATAACAAATTGGAGGTACTTGAGAGGAAAGACTTGTCTTGTTTGCCTCTTAGTGTGTGTGTAGCCCCTACCCCAATTTCCACAGCAAAATGTCTAACAGATAGCAGACGCAATATCATTTGATAAGGTAGACCACTCCATATGTGTTATTTTTCTCTTTCCCATCTGAATAAAACATTGTGTTTTGACCTAGGTTGCAAGTGTACTCTCTTGACAAGGATGGGGTTCATTGAGCTTCTGTATCAGATTGCACAACAAGTGGACAATCCCAAACTGGCCTCCCTCAAATTCTTGAGCCTGGACCACATCCCCCAGAGAAAGCTGCAATCCATCCAGGATCCTTTGGAATTCTTCTTGACACTCAAAGAAAAGGGAATCTTAGAGGAGGACAATCTGTCCTTCTTGAAGGAGCTGCTTTTCCACAGTCAGAATATCAATCTGCTGGTCAAGTACCTGAAGGTCAGTAAGGAGGAGATGGCCCAAGAGCTTCGGATTCCAGGCAAGGCCCAGATCGATCCCTACAGGTGAGTAGACCTGCCATCGTATGGGGACCTGGAGGTGTGAGTTCAATGCACACAGCTTGGTAGGCGGGGCCAGCTGAAGATTGTCTGTGCGGTGTGACTTTGGAGACTCTGGGAAGATGACCTCCCAGGGAGAGATTTAGACATCTGGAGGCCCCAAATAGCAACAAAGACCCCTGGATAGTGGAACTCGTTTGTGCTCAACTACTAACTACTAAAGCAGATGGTTTGACCATACCCAAAGATGCTTTGGGAGAGGCACCCTGTGATTTGCTGCTGAAACATGGTACGGCTTTGACTTGGAACTGGCCTCTCCACACCTCATTTCATGAGTCCTTCCAGTCTCAGAGACCCCAGCGCTTGGCATGTCTATCCCTTTTCCATGTGTTTCACTATGGAGGTTTGAGGATTCTGATTTTAAAGGCCAAATGAAATCTTCAAGATGTTGTTGGTAGTGTCAAGTCAGTGCTGCCTTAGAGCAAGCCCACACCCTACAGAATGAGACCCTGTCCTGCACAGTCCTCACAACTCTCCTTGTGTTTGAGCCCGTGGTTGCGGCCACTCTGTCCATCTCATGGAGGCCTTTCCTCTTTGTCACTGCCTCTCCACTTTCCTAAGCACGCTGTCCTGCCCCAGGGACTGGGCTTCCCTAATAGCATGGCTAAAGGACGTGAGACAAAATCTTGCTGTCCTTACCTCTAAGTTGTTCTCTGGCTGCACTTCTTCCAAGATAGACTAATGGGTTCTTTTGGCAGTCTGCTGTCCTTCCAATTTTCTTTGCCAACACCATAGTTCCAATGCATGGGTTTTTCTTACGACTTCCTCATTCAATGTCCAGTTTTCACATGCATGTGGCACGTCTTTGCCCTCAAAGTAAGGTCCTTGTATGTCAGCCTTCTAAAGAGGACTTGTGCAGCAGATGTATCCAGCATTGCATTGCTTGATTTCTTGACTGCTGCTTCCATGAGCATTGATTGTAAATCTAAATGAGATAAAATTCTCCACAACTTCAACCTTTTCTCCATTTATCATGATGTTCCCTATTGGTCCAGTTGTGAAGATGAGAGTGATCATCTACATCAAAGGCTGAAATCCTTCGTCTTCATCAGCCAAGTCCTTCACGTCCTCTTCACTTCCAGCAAGCAAGATTATATCATCTGTATATCATAAGTTGTTTAAAAAAGCCGTCCTCCAATCCTAAGGCCACATTCTTCCTGAAATTCAGTTTGAATAATGCACACCTTTCCTAATTTTAAAACACGCAGCATTCCCTTGTTTTGTTCATGCAAATATCCCTCGATCCGTGTATACGCTTCCCATGAGCACAACGAAGTGTTCTGGAATGCCCCTTCTTCTCAAGAATATCCATAGTTTGTTGTAATCCATACAGTGCCTTGGCATAGTCAAAGAAAACACAAATAAACATATTTCTGTATTCTCTGCCTTTAGACACGATTCATATAACATCAGTAATGATAGCCCTTGTGCCATGTCTGCTCCTGAGTCCAGCCTGAACCTCTGACAGCTCCCTGTCAATGTACTGTTGCAACTGTTGTTGATGATCCTCTGTAAAGTTTCACTTCAATGGACTATTAAAAGTATTGCTCTATCATTTGAGCGTTCTGTTGGCTCATATTTCTTGAAGATGGGTTCAAATTGTCTTCCAGATCTCCCGGCCTAGATGAGTGAATGCTTCCAGTGCTTGCTGTGCTGAAACATTTCAATTAGTAGTCCATCAATTCCTAGAGCTGGTTTTTGGCTAACGTGTTCAGTGAAGCGTAAATTCCTTCCTTCAGTACCATTGGTCCGTGCTCATCTGCTACTTCTTGAAATGGTGAAACATTGACTACTTCCTTTCTGGTTCCATGACTCTGTATAGTCTCTTTATCTTCTTTTGATGCTTCCTGCATCATTCAATATTTTGTCCATAGACTTTTCCAGTGCTGTAACTCAGTGTTGGCATGAGCTCTATTTCAGATATGCTGAGCAGTTTGTCCTTTTTGACTTTCTAACTCTAAGACTTTCCATATCTTATTATACAATTTTTAATTTCTCTTTTTGAGCTGCTCTTTGAAATTTTCTAGTCACCTCTGACTTCATAATTTCTTCCATTTGTCTGAGCGAGTCTATGATTACAATCAAGTTTTAGTCTCCTGACATCCACGATGATCTTTTCTTTCCTATTTTTAAAATTATCTTTTGTTTCTAATTTTTGCATTCTAATCGTCAATAAATATCAATGCATCCTGATTGCATGTTTGATCAGTTTTTAGACTAAAGATGTTGGTAAAATTCTCCAATTTCTGTATCGCCACTAGCTTTAGTGGTTAGTATACAAATTTGAATAACTGTTGTATTGACTGGAGTTTCTTGTATGCGGATAGACACTAAGTAATCACAGCATTGTAGTTTAAGACATATCCTTAAATGTCCTTTTGGATGATGAATGTGATACCATTTCTCATGATTGTGCCATTCCAGGTTTATTAAACCATATGACTTTTCTGATTTAAAATGACTGTACTAGTCCATTTTGGCTCACCGATGCATTGCCATTTTATGTATTCCATTTCACTTTTAATAACTTCCAATTTTCTTAGATCCCTACTTTCACCCTTTATGTATTCCATTTCACTTTTAATAACTTCCAATTTTCTTAGATCCCTACTTTGTACATTCTAAATTCCCATCATTAATTGATGTTTGCAGCTATCTCTCCTCACTTTGAGTTGTGCGCCATCAGCAAATGAAGGTCCTGAAGGCTTGACTCCCATGGCTTTGCTCCATCCGGCTTTACATCTGGTGTGCTGTGCTTTGAGAAGGCTGCTCTTTCTCAATCACATCATGAGTGCCTTCCAGCCCGAGCTGTCTGTCTCGCGACACTATCTCTTACAGTGCTTTGCTTCTATTCATTGGGTTTTCAGTAACTGACAGTGTTTCCGTGCTCACCACACAATTCTCAGTGACTCATTCTTCAGAAGTGGACCGCTTCTTCCTTCTTCATTGGCTGTTCTGATTCTGGGAGCTCTGATGAAACCTGTCCACCTTGGGAGCCCCTGCTGGCGTGTGACATACCTGTGACCAAAGCCTTCAGCATCACAGCAACACAAACCACCACCGTGCAGCAAACTGACAGCTCAGTGGTGGATATTTGGGGTAACTTTCCTTTAATGGAATTGTCAGACGCTTAAGAGGAATTTACTCGAGACACCAATTAATCCTAAGAAACTACAGGTACTTGAAAAGCTCCAGGGTCTCATTTTGAGATTTCATCATCTTCTAGACAAAACTTGGTCTTCAAGTCAGTCTTAACTCACAGCAATCTTACAGAACTGTCCCTGTGGGTTTCTGAGTCTGTAAATCTGTATGGATGCGCATCTTATCAATGGTCCAGGTTTATTAGTAGGCCATAAAGGTACAAGAAAGCCAGTCAGTTTCAATAACGAGGAAAGTGAGCAAGGGAGATTACCTCGAAATAAGGTATTCAGTATTATAATTTTTGTTGGAAATTTTATAATAAAAGGCCTTGCTAATAAAGTTAAAGGGGGTCATAGTAACTTTTGATTTGGCCCCATCTTAGCCAAATTGAGAAAGCTTTAGAGACATGTATCTAGAATAAAACTTCGTAGCTTCTGCTTCTGTACCATTTTTATTTTCAGAATTTCATTTTTCAATTTAATTTTGATGTTAACATGTCTGGGTCTTGACATTATTTTCTTTTCCACCTGGAATATGAAAGATTTGCTGACATAAAATACCTCTTCGCTCATCCATTCCACAAGCAGATCCCAAGGCCAGTATCTGCGAAGAAACTCTCATACTTACCTAACTCTGGATGATCAAATGGTTTGCTCGATTAACCTACAGGCTGACAACTTGAATCCGCCCGTTGGGCGTGTGGGAGAAAGGTCTGGCAATCTGCTCCCATAAAGGTCAGTCAGGAGAATTCTAGGGGGAAGTCAGTTTACTTTGTGACACTTGGAGTCACCATGAGCCAGGAGTAACTTAATGGCAAAATGTTTTTGCCACCTACTGCACCACGTGTACCAAATACTGGTTTAAGTCTTTGATTCGTTTAATATTTATTAATTGAATCCTTACCACCTCCCTAAAACGTAGATAGAATATATCACCAGGCCACAGGTGAGGAGACAAAAACAAAAGCCTGACATGTTTACAGTCACACGCTTGTTTCTTTGTAGCCAATATTCCAACACTGGCAATTCTAGAAGACAGGCACTAAAATCCTGAGCCCCACAATCCCCCTGGTTTCCAAATTTTTCTTTAATTTTGGTTTGTATTGTTTTGAGCTTTGTTTGTTCATAGTAAAGCATATCTCAGAGGTGTTAATGTCAATGGAGGCCACCTACTTGAAGCGTTGTTATATGCTTCTCTGTTTTTTGGATATGAAATCAGGATCAATGTACCCATGGGGACAGCAAGTAGAATAGGGGTTCAGTAAGGTGGGGAGTAAAAGGGAGATGATGTCAGAGTCCATGTAAAAAAGAATATTTGGAAACTGATTGTAGTAGCAATTGTACATTCTACTTGATGTGACTGAAATATGGAATGGAATGATATATGTATTAAATCCTAACTAATAGTAAGAAAAGAAATAACTGAACTATCCCACCCTTAACAGAATTTAAAGTTTGAATAATCTAGTTTTTCACTTGATTTTAGTTAAATTAAACTTGCTATTTTGTACTTCATCAGAAAATAAAAACTCTTGTTCTCATTGTTATAGTGAACTTTTTGAAAGAACACACTAAAAATGCAAAGTGGATCATCATTTCCCTAACTGAAACTGGTCAGTGTCCCTCTCCCCTGCCATTCCATTCGATAGTAAGGCCAAACTTTGGTTCTGCAATAGAAGCTTGGTGAACTGAGCCTGTCCAACCTGCTCATCTTCCTCTCCTACCGCTTCTCCTCTCTCTCTCTCTCTCTCTCTCTCTCTCTCTGTCTCCTCAGTCTCGTCCAGTCCCTACCAACTTCCCAACACCCAAATAGGCTGAGTGTTCACACATCACCAGCCCTGCCCTCTCTTGTTCCCCTTAGTGTCACGGTCATCTGTGGGCACCCATTCAGCCAGTGGTGGGATCTAGCTGGTTTTGTGGGCACCCATTCAGCCAGTGGTGGGATCTAGCTGGTTTTGTGGGCACCCATTCAGCCAGTGGTGGGATCTAGCTGGTTTGTACCAGTTTGGCAGAACTGATACCTAATTTGTTGTTGAGCTGACAAACCAATAGTAAAAAAGGCACTTGTAATCATGGTTCTCTCCAAAGTGGGTGGCTGCATATGGAAAGCACAAATTTACATCCCTCCCTCTTTTTTTTTAATATAGATTTTATTGGGAGCTCTTACATTTAACACATAGTTCATATTAAGCATATTTGTACACATGTTGCCACATTCATCTACATTATCTACTTGAACCCCTCCAGCTTAAGCTCCTTTTCCCCTCATTCCTCTAGTTCTTTATTTTTTTAAATTCCAACTCCCCATATTTCCCCTTCCCCCTTCTCCCCCATGAATGTCCAATAATTTACAAATTCTTATTACCTCTTCATATCTTACACTGTCTAATGTGTCACTTCACTCCCCCCCCCCATTGTCCGCACCCCAGAGAGGAGGTCACACCTCTTTTTTAACATTCATCTATGCAACAGCATATTCTAAGTGCCCATGGTAAAGTTTATTCCGTCCATAGGTACAAGAACCTAGGTGGAACTATGCTTGTAGTTAAAATGAAGACTATTGCAAGTGAGGACACCAATCAAGAAGCAATATGGAACTATCTTAAATAAGTTTTATTGTTTTCTGACAGGTATTATTTAATCTTGTTTACTAACATTTTAAAAGTCTCCTAACATTTTCTAGGCTTGGGTACCTCTTTTATTGTTCTTATTTAAGTATGAACTGCTTGCATTCATAAGCTACCTTTTGGTATAGTGTTTTTTGATCCTTAAACCGCTCAGTAAGACAGAGAATTGGATGTCCGATTATCTGAGTCCCACCACTGCCTTCAAGCCACTAAGAAGCAGCTCCAGCATTCCGTGATGTGGCCTCATCCTCGCCTTCCCTCTGCTTTTGCACCACCCCAGGGATAGCACATAGGAATGTGATAACTGTGGTCCACACAAGGAGGTCTAGTGGCACAGTGGCACGGTGGCTGGTGCCTCAGCGAAAGATCAGCAAGGGAGCCTGCCAGCCACCAGGGGAGAGGGCACTGTGATTGTCCACTTCCCTAAAGACTACAGGGTAGGAAACCCCACGGGGCACGTCTACTCTGCCCGAGTGCTTCCTCATTATGAATTGGCATCAACTTGAGGACAGTGAGTTTGGGTTTTTTGTTTGTTTGTTTGTTTTGTAGCTTATGTGTTTGTCTGCCAAAATGAATTCCCTGAGAGCTGAATCCATGAACTTTTATTTATTTATTTTTTTCATAAACCCAGGGGACTGTGGAGCTCAGGATTTTAGCATCCTAGCAGTTCATGGTACCCAGCCTGAGTTCCTCGGATTCCCCCAGACACCCTAGTTCAATTCTGCCCACCCACTGCACACTGCCATGAAAGAACCTCCCCACCTAATGTTCTCAAGAGCATCCCCAGTCTCTCCTCCCCGCACCTGGAGGTCATCCCTCTATTCCCTCCCCCAACAGATGCGCATCTATGTTCTCCTAAGCTTGACCATTCCCTCTCCCCTGTCCTGTGCTGCCTTCTCATCAGCTCTCTGTCCCTCTCGAGGGACCTTAACCCAGATCCATATTGTTACCGCACAACAGACAGTATCCTCCCTATCCCCACCCCCCATTTGACCCAGCTGTCGTGAGGTGGCCTCTGGCCAAGTGACCTACACTGTACTTACCTGGAGCAGCTGATGTGTGATTCATTGACACTGGTCTGGCTCTTTACCAGGCTGTATGGTTCCCAGCCAGAAGTCTGGATGTCCTGCAAGCTTGTGCCTGCTCTGCTTCTTGTTCCTACCACAGTGGACTCATACAATATCAGCCCTTTTGTGCTTGACTGATTTTACTCAGCATAATGTCTTCCAGATCCCTCCATGACTTGGTTCATCTGTTTTTTAGGGATGTGAGGTATTCCATTGTGCATGCACCAGAGGGGTTTTTATCCACTCTTCTACTGATGGGAATTTACGCTGCTTCCAGGTTCTTGCTATTATGAACTGTGCTGCTATGAAAATGGGGAGAGCAAACATCTGTTCATGATCTGTTTCTTATTTCTTTGGGGTCTAGGACCACTAATGGTACTTCTGGGTCTTATGGTAGTTCAATTGCCCTCAGTTTTAGGTGTCACCATATCTCCTTCCACAGTGGCCGTACTTGTTTACAAGTCCACTAGCAGTGGATAAGAGTGCCTATCTAACCACATCTTCTCCAACATTTGTTGTTCTCAGTTTTGTTTTTTTATTTGGGCTACCGTAACGGCATTAGGTAGCATGTTGCTGTTATTTTGACGTGGCTTTCATGAACGGCCAGTGTCCAGGAGCACCCCCAGGCTCTCCTCCTAATGAACGTTTTCTCACGTTTATTAGCTATTCCAGTGTCAACCTTGATGAGTCATCTATTTAGGTCTTTTGCCTACTTTAGTTTTTTCTTATTGTAGGCTTTTAAAATTCTATATCTTTTAATAATTAGTCATTTGTTATGTCGTTACTAAATATCTTTTCCCAGTCTGTGGGCCGGGAATTTACGCTGTCAATGAAGTCTTGTGATGCACCTTACATGTTTTCTTTTTAATAGGTCCTATTCATCTACTTTATCTTCTACAGAATGTGTTTCCTTTGTCATACCTGATAGCCCAGGCATTTCCTGTACTAGGGCTCCTAGCTTTGTTCCACTTCTCTCATTGATGATCCTGGTAGCTTTGGATTTTACCTTTAGATGGTCTTTGATCCACCTTGAGTTAGTTTTTGTGCATCGAGTGAGATATGAATCTTGTTTCATTCCTCTTCTTAAATAATCATTTTATTAGGGGCTTTTACAGATCTTATTACATACATAATCTCTATCAAGAATATTTGTACATATGTTGCTTTCATCATTTTCTAAACACGCTTTCTATGCGAACCCTTGATATCAGCTTCTCTTTTTTCCCTTTCTCCCCTTTACCCTTGTGACCCCTTGGTAAATTATAAGTTATTATTGTTGTCATATCTTACACTGACTACTGTCTCCCTTCACCTATGTTTCTACTGTTCATCCACTGGGGGGGGGGCGGTTATATGTCAACCATTGAAATTGGTTCCCCCTTCCTCCCCTACTTCCTCCACCTTCACTTTACCATCTGGTATTGCTACTTCTATTTCTGTTCCTGAGAGGTTTATCTGACCTGGATTCTGTATGTCGGAAGCTCTTATCTGTACCAGTGTACATACTCTAGTTTAGCCAGAACTGAAAGGTAGGATGGATCATGATAGTGATCTTTTAATTCAATCTTTTGTTTTCTTTTTGTGTTGACTCTGATATTGTTGTTTTGCCTCCCTACATAAGATAGATATGGGAACCAAGCCTAAGGAGAAAGCAACAGGACCTACGTTCCAGGGGGACTTGTGGGGAGGAAGAAGTAAGGAAAGAAGTGGTGCGCAAACAATGCCGTAGACAGGAGAACAACAAAGGAATTAGAAGCAACAACAAGGAGAGTGTAGAGGTCTCAATGGTGTTGGAGCAACAGCAATCTGGCTGAGAGGAATTGCTAAGAGGCAGAAGAAAGACAAGAGTGATAGTGGGGCAAACGCTTCTTTTGCAGCAACTGATGTGATCATACAATTCTTGTCCTTTTTCATGTGGATGTGGTGGATTGCCTTGGTTTTCAAATGTTGAGCCATCTCTGCATTGCTGATGTGAATTCCAACTGTCTGTGAGGTACTCTTTTTTGATAGGTTGATGGATTCTACTGGCCAAATTTTCTTGAGGATTTTGCATCTGTGTTTATGAGAACTATCAGTCTGTAATCCTCTCTCCATGTGGATCTTTGGGATGGGGATGTGGTTTTGGTATGAGGGTTATGTTGGATTCATGTTGCTTATGTTGGAGTTTTCTGTCTCTTTCTGTGTTCTGGAAGAGTTTGTGTAGGACTGGTGTTGGTTCATCTTTGAATGTTTGGCAGAATTCTTCTGTCTGGACTGCGTCCATCTGGACTGCATCTTTTTCAGTTGGGAGTTTCTTGCCTGTTTTTCTTTTGTTATGAGTCTGTTGAAGTTCTTCATGTCCATGTGCTAATTTGGGGAGAGAGTGATTTTTCAGGTATTTCTCCACATCCTCCAAATTATTGAATTTGTTGGAATACAGTCTTTTATAGTACTGAGTAATTAATCTTTTTATTTCATTAGAGTCTGTTGTGACTTCCCCTGTTTTATACCTAGTTCTAAATATTGATGCCTGCTCATTCTTTTCCTTTAAGTTTGTTAGCAGTTTGTCGATCCTTCCAAAGAACCAACTCTTTGTTGATTTTTCCATTGTTCTTCTGTTTTCCAGGTCATTTACTCCACTCTATTTTTTTATGATTTTTTTTTTTTTTTGCTATAGGAAGAATCATGCTGTTGACTCTTTTCTAGCTGTGGACATACTGTGTTAGTTAAGGTGCTGGCCACAATTCTCTCCTGTTTTTTCATGTGTGCACTTAACAACATTTCTTTTAGTTATTGTTGAGTGCATTGAGTTGCTTTTAAGTCATAGCAATTCCATATGACAGACTAGGTTACCCAGGTTACCTTCTTTATGGGAACAGATTTCCAGACCTGTCTCCAGCAGTTCCAGCAGAGGTTGTGGGTTCAAACTGTCAATTTTTCTGTTAGTAGTTCTTAGCCATTATGTTTCTTGGGCTCTGTCGATGGACATTAGCCAGTAGCTTTCTGTATTGCTCTGTCAGGCTCGTTACAAAGACCCAACTTATACATCAAAGCTGTTTTCCAGGGAGGCCAATGTTGGTCTACTATGACACCATATAGCAAGTGGTAAGTGATTTCAGGGGATATTTCTAAGGCATCTTATTCATTTCCTATTGCAGAGTCATGCTTTTTCAGATTTTTGAAGACATAAGCACAGAAGAATTAAAGACCTTTAAGTTTTATCTGAACCAGAAGATTTCCAGAGAGAAACTGGATGATTCTACGGTGAGAGTATGATCCTGTCAAGGTTTCTTCCTGGGGATGGGTCCAGAAGCGGGGATTTCTGAGCTTGAAGAGGAAGGCTCTTTGACAACAAGTAACCTAGATTCTGACTTTTTAATCAAAGACAGTTGTCGGGCAGACTGTCGTAGTAGATTGTAAAGTCACGCTCACATTCCTCAGCAGGAGCAAGGAGAGAAGGTGGGTGGGTGGCTGGGGCACAACCCAGCTTGGGTCTAGCAGTGTTCAAATAATCCTGGGCCCAAGGCAATTGCCTGCTTTGTATTTTGGGAGGGGGGCATCACTGCCTTCAGGTGGGCGTGGGCGCTACCCAGAGCTGCTCCTGAGAGCCGCCGCTGGATTTGAACCACCAAGCTCACGGGCCGCAGTCCCGCACTCAACCTCTTACGCCACCGGGTCTCAGCCCGCCTGCTTTGTGTTTTACAGGAGCTCTGTTGGTGTAGTGGGCTATACATTTGGCTGCAGTTCAAAGGTTATAGACACAGTTCTATCCTGTATGCGAATTATTGTTTGTTTTTTCTAAACAAACTGAAATTTGGAAATAAAGCCGAGGGGGCAGGGGAGTTAGGAGAGGGCCGGGGTGGTGGGGGATGGGGATGTAGATTGGTTGCCAGGGACCAAGTGGAGATGTGGAGCCCTCCCCAGCGCCCTCATCCTGGAGAGCGGCTGCTGTGTGTCAGTCAGCTCCTCAGGCTGCTTCCCCGCTGTCACACACAGACAGCTAGAGGCTGTCGACTCAGCTCAGGACCTGGGGACAGGGTGAGGCTTGATGGGCTTCTTTATTCGGGTGTCCTTTTGGACCCAGTCTCTCCCCAGCCCTGGGTATACATGGGCTTTATAAGACCAGCATGCCTTCTCAGGAGGATCTGTGTGGAAAGCCAGAGAGGGCCTTTGGTTTGGATGGAGAAAGAGGAAGTAAAATATTCTAATCTAAAAACCAGCATTGCCCAATCCACTTTTCCCACTTTGTTTCTTCTCCTCTTAGACCCTGCTCGATATTTTTGTAGAGATGGAGAAGAGGGCCATGCTTGGAAAAGAAAATTTGGCCACCCTGAGAAAGATCATTGATCTGATCAATAAAAACTTGCTGAAGAAAATTGACCTTTATGAAACGTTAAACGAAGGTAGAAATGCCTTGACAGCAAAAGAAGCGTTCTTTATTTTTATTTTTTTTAAAAGAAGTGTTCTTAAATGACAAATCCTTCTATGCTGCAACTGCTTCTAATCAAACCTGGTGGTGGGGGTGTTTCTATTTTTAATTTAGAGAGAAGAAGGAGCCAGGAGAGGAATCCAGATGGATATTCAAATGGTAATACCTGGAGTTAAGTTTTCACTGCTTAATGACTTGATTTCCTCTCAGATAGCCTCCTGCCTCGTCTTCCCAAGTTTTCTCCATGTCTACATTCCAGTAGACTTTCCCTCCTAACATCACGATGAAACCTAGTCTTTGCTTGTTCT
>PVJH01037852.1:0-17603 GCA_004026705.1 Nesogale talazaci | reverse complement strand
GACTCTCACGGTCAGTTTGGCCGGCTCGCTGAGGACAGGGTCTGTGGCTGGCTCAGCAGGAACAGCTGAGTCCATCCCAGGGGGCCACAGGAGGGAGGGGGCTGGCCTGGGCGCCATCCCCCCCCCCCCACCAGTCCCTGCCTTCCTACCCACCGACAAGCCCAGCTGGGGGAGTGCGGTGGGACAGTCCAGAGCAGGGGTCACTTACGTGGGCTGGGAAGCCGTGAATAAGCTGCTGTTGTACTTCTGCATGACCCCCTGGAACAAGCCCAGGGGGGCCCGGGCTGGTGGGCTCTCGGGCGTGGAGGACCTGGGGGACACAGGGCAGGAGTGAAAGAGAGCAAAATACTCAGCGTAGGAGAAGCGGGTCATGGCTGCGGGGCGCGGGCGGGTGGACGGGCGGGCAGGCGGGGGAGAAGGACGCGAGCTCAGCCCCAGAGCAGATGGCCCTGTCCTCCTGGCGTGCTGGACACAGCTGCCGGGGCTCTGGATTATTTTTGGCCCTCGGAGGAAGCCCTGGGAGAGTTAAATGACCATATATGACAACAATGAGGTTGACCTCCCCACCACCCCTTGGTCCCCTTCCCCAGTCAACCGCGCAGGAGGCAGATAGGAAGCAAGGTGACACTGGTTGCTCGGGGAATGTGGGAAGTGGTCGGTTGGCCGCAGGGCCTCAGACAGGACGAGACACACGGGGTGAGGGGGGGTGGGGGGAGGAGGGGGAGGCGGTGGGGGGGGTGGGGAGGAGAGATGGGGCAGGGCAGGAAGCCAAGCCACAACCTCTGTGCGCCATCCCCCACCCGACCCCATCACCCACCCACTCTTCAACCACTCGCCCATCAGCCGCCTCCACCTGCCGAGTGTGCAGCAAACACTTTGGCCAGGTGGACACAGGCTCAAGTCCAGGTCTGGCACCCATGACCCGGAGCAGGTGAAGCGGAGACTTGTACCTCACCTGGCAGAGCGCCAGGAAAACAGCCCTGCCCGGGGCTTGGGGGCAGCAGTAGGAGGGTGCGGTGGATGGCGTTGTCCACAGAGACAGGTGCACAACACCAATGCCCTTTCCTCTGCCATGGCACCTCTCGGCCCTGTGCCCATGCCCACCTCCTCTGGCTGTTGTGCCCGCCTCGGGACCCTGTGGAGCTAGAGGGCACCACCTGAGAGGCAGGGATTGCTGGGGTGGTGACTCTCAAAGGACACACATGCTCCCAGGATGGGTCGGAACGTACAGATTTGCAGCCACCTTGGCGTCCCAGACTGGGAACCCTGGTGGCGTAGTGGTTATGTGTTGGGCTGTGAGCCACCAGGTCCCCAGTTCGAAACCAACAGCCGCTCCTCGGGACAAAGATGGGGCTGGCTACTTCCGGGAAGAGTTACAGCAGGGGTGCTGAATATGTTGAACTTGATCTACTAGTCCATCACAAATGTAGTGTGGGCAAATCTCATGGCATTAAAAAAATAGACATAAGCCCATCATCAATCCCATCACAGTTAATTAAGATAGGGTGAAGACAGGTGATCAGGAGCACAGCAGAGCAAGCGTGTCCCAGGGTCTGTTTTGAACCCGACTGTGGGGATCCATCGGGTCTCCAAGGAGGATTTAGGTCACCAGGTCTTTCCTCCTCATCTGTTTCAGCCCAGAGGTGGGGTCGGCAAACCACAGCTCGTGAACCCTCTGTGGCCTCTCTGTGACTCCAAAGACCACGGCACTTCATTTGTTTATAAAGACACAGTGTCGGCTCTTGAAGAATTGCTGAAGTGTTGTGAGGGACAGTTCCGGCTCTTCCAGCTCAAAGCTCCATCCATCCCTGCTCTAAAAGCTAGGTTGAAGCCTGTTCACTGCAGCCACTGCACAGCCTGTCACTGACAGATGGGAGGTGGCTGCAGAGAGGGTGTGTCAGCCAGGAAGGAACCTAGGGTCTCCTGCCTGGACTCCTGAGCCCTGCTGTCCGTGGTGGGACCCTCTCACAGCGACACTCCCCCCCTCCACCCCCACCCCCAGCTAGGGCCCATCTCAGACAAAGCAGTCACAGCATTGGCAGCAGTGGGGCTGCCCGAGCAGAAAGACCCTGCATGAAGCCAGCGCAGGCCTGTGGTGGGCCCAGTGAGCAGACAAGCACACAGAGGATGAGTTGCCTTTGGCAAAGACATGTCAACTCCTGCTGGGGCTGGGGCTGGGGCAGGGACTGGGGCTGGGACCAGATGACGTTCTGGTCCCTAAGGCGTCCACAGGTGCCCAGGTGAGGGGTGAGGGCCCCAAATGACAGAGCGGCCCCTTGTGGGGGCAGGAGGGACAGTCCCAGGAGCATGGAGCACAGCATGCCTTCCTTTGGTTTAGGGGCCCTGGAGGATGACTGCTGACAGTGGCAGAGCTGCAGGAGACAGCCACCCCCGCCTCGATCTTCTGATCAAAGATGGGGAACCTACTTCCCCCAAGGGCCTTAGCCGGGGACTTCCCAGGCTGAGTCACCAGAAATTAGAGGCCTAGCTGGCCGGTTGTAGGTTCAGGTCACAGCTTCAATGAGGCCCCAAAAGGGGCCTCTGGGCTTTGTGTGTGATGCACAAGTGGCAGGGTGGGGAGTGGGGTGGGCAGTGGGTAGCCTGGCCTTTCTTCCTGGTCTGTTTCAGTCTGGAGGTTCCGCTGAAAGGTGTTCAGCATCACAGCAAGGCACAGTCTCCACTCACAGCCAGACCGTACACGGGGTGTACAGGCCGGGAAGGGACTAGGGGGTCCCCACCACCTACCCTGGAGCCTGGATGACCAGATGGGGCTCATGGAGAGGCCTGGGCCGGCAAGACAGGCTGCTTGCCCATCAGGTGCCCGGCCAGCTGGGAAAGGAGGTGGCGGGACACAGAACAGGCATCTTATTTATAGACAAAGAAGCTGCCAATTGGGAGCGCGTGCTCGGCGCTCGCCATGTGCCAAACTCTGACCTGCTCTGCTCCCAGGCCAGCCCTGGGCGGTCCGAGGGGACCACGGGTGCAGTGACCGGCATAGTGGTAAACGCCCGGCACTCCTTGAGGAAGCACTTGGGGACAAAGCAGACCCCAACAAGCACATGTATCAGCGGGGGTGGGGCTGGGGCTGGGGTAGCTCACGAGGTGAGCTTTGTGCCAGGACCTCAAAGGCTGGAGATGCAGAGAAACAGCCCCCCCTCTCCCCACTCTCTTGGGGTAGGAGAAGCCCCTGCCTAATGAATCCAGCCCCCAGCCCCCAGCACCCTGAGCAGCATTCCGCTCCCACGCGGCAGCAGGGACTTCTGCTTCCCGCCCTCCTACACTGCATGCTGGGCTCACTGGGTGCTCCCCACTGCTCAGACCGCAACCCTCAAACAGGGAAATGGAGGCTTCAGGAAGCTTGCTTCCTCCAGTCTGCTTGGCCCCCACCTCCTCATTCTGCAAAACCCACCTCCTCAACCAAGCGGAGCAATCTTTCCTGCACCCCGCTGTTCTCAAACCGGATCAAGCCCCTTGCTGTACTTCTTGGTCATCAGGGACACCCCTCCCACCCACTCCCTGATGACCCTTGTCACCGTCCACGGTGAGGACAGGAGGAGCGCTCGGCAGGGGCGGCTGCGCACACGTTGGCCAAACAAGGGCCTGCTTCAGCTGTCCTCCGCCGCGGCTTCCTAGAAATGGAGCCGCAGATCACAAGCGGAAGTTTCAAGAGGGTAGCACGCACCCAGCTCTCAGAGCCTGCTCCGCTGGTCCAGCCTGAGGAGCCAGGGTGCAGGGCCCTGCTCCACCGTGGGAACCCTCCCAGGGCCCAGGGGGCCAGCATCCTCAGGAAGATGTCCAGCTCCGTCCTGGACAGTGCACGTGGTGGGAGAGAAGCAGTCGGGAAAGGGCTTTCAGAAGGGACAGTCTCTGTCTTCTTTGGGAGGCTGGACTGGCTTTGATTTCTAGGGTCCCAACAACTGTTGTTGTTGTTGTTGTTGTTGTTGTTGTTGTTGTTGTTGTTACGGGCCATCAAGTCATCACAGCCCTGTGCACAATGGAAAGAAACAGCACCCCCCCCCCCCAGGTCCTGTACCATGCTCACAGTCGTCCTCATGAACTGCTACAGACACTCTGTCCATCCACCTTGTCCAGGGCCTGCCTGTTTCTCGCTGCCCTTCCACTTTACCGAGCAGGACATCCTTCTCCAGGGACTGGTCTCTCCTGATAAGATGTCAAAAATGCATGTGACCCCATCTCGCCATCCTGCCTCTGGTGTGCAGATTCCAGCTGCCCCGATGTGGTGGTTCTTCCAGCAGTTGTCTGTGGGACTCTCAACATTCCTCCCCAGCATGCGGAGTCAGACGCAGCCATTCCTCAGTCCATGTCCAACTTTCACATGCACAGGGGGTGATGGGAAAGACCGCGGCTTGGGTCCGGGGCACCTGAGTCCTCAAAGGCTCGATGTACCTTCATGTCCACAGTGGCCACCTTGGTCACAAGGTGAGGACACTCGGTTAGGCTCTCGCAGCACGGACTCGGCTTCAGCATGCCCTTATCTGTCTAAAAGCACTCAGGGCAGGCACCCCTAGAAAGATCCAGGCTCTTTACTGGGTGGGAAGGACACAAGTGGCAAACCATTTCAGGTCACCGTGCCCAAGGAGGTCACTGTCGGGAGGCCACCTCACACATGCCCGGCGTGTCTGAGAGGTCCGAGGCAGTCACAAAAGTGGACATCGGAAAAACCCAGCCAAGCTGCAACAACTCCCTGCTCACAGTCACTTCTAGTAAGATCACCAAGGTGTGTGTGTGAGTGAGTGTGTGTGTGTGTGTGTGTGTGTGTGTAGGGGGAGGGGGTGGGGTCAGACAAGTCTCTGTTACCACTGTTTTAGAGCAGAGGGTTCGGGCTCAGAGAGGTTAAATAACTCACCTAAGGTTGCCCAGCCAGAAAATGGCAGAAGGATTTGAACCCCAAGCCCTCTTCCCTACCCACTTTGGCTCTGCTAATCTTCCCTTCCTGTGGGTAAGGCCCTGGTTCTGGGCCGTGCAGGGAGGCAGTTAGGAACGTCCCATGTCCTGAAGGAGCTTTCCAGGCAACGACAAGGAAGCAGATGGGAATGAAAATGGTTCCAGTTGTCAGGTTTTCAGGCCCCAGAGCCACGAAAGCAAGAGAGTGGTGAGGTTTGGGGTCGGAGTGGGGGAGAGCACCAACTGGAGCAGGTGGTCAGGACGACTGAGGAGCTGGATGACCTGGTCATCCTCATGGGCTGAGGGACATGAATGAACCTGAGCCTTCGTGCCCTTCTGGTAGAAACTGTGCTGCCCAGAGGTCCACGTGAGCAAGGCTGATGGCAGGGCCCCTTCGTCCTGGGCCATGGTGTCTGGGTAGGCGAGAGCATAGATGGGTGGGTGTTTGGGGACCCAAGTCTCCGTGGAAGTCTCCGTGGGTGGTGGGGTGTGCAATGAAAGCCAAGCCCTGCTTAGCGGGGGAGGCGGGACAGAAAGAGGCTTTGCAGAGGCAGGTGGATCCTCAGCTGAGCCTTGGGGAGGGAGTGGGGGATGCTCAGTGAGAAGCACAGAGTCCATGGATGGTTGCCTGCCCAGGGGAAGTTTCACCGTCACCTGGAAGCTGTGGAGGAGGGGCTAGTGATGGGGAGGGGGTGGACGATGAGGATGATAAGTAAGAGACAATCAGGCAAGAGGAAGGGAGGTTGAAGGAGGCGGAGGGGTGGGAGGAGGAGGAAGAACAAGAGAGTTGCTTGTAGAAACCACAGGAAAGACCTTGGCCTGTCCTATTCCCCAAGAGGAAGGGGCGGACTGAACCTGTGGGGGCTTCCTGTCACAGTCGGAGCCCGAAGACGCACAAACTCTGTTCCTCTGATGCCTGGATCTTAGCAGACTGTGGACACAGTGTCACTTCTCCATGGAAACGTTGTTCCTAGCGGTGGGGGTGCCCACCTGCTGCCCCCGACATGGAGGAGGTGGTCATTTCTGGTGTCTGGGGCTTGGGGGGGCCCTGGGGGCTCCTGTGCAGGGGCAGCCTGCAGATGCCCCAACGACGTGGGGCTGCGTGCCTGCCTGGAGAGGACCCCTTATCTCAACCTGAGTCCTGTGAGAGAGAGGAACCTGCGGTTTGACCTGAGTGCAGAGGCCGCCGCGGGAACCAGGGCCCGCTCAGCACCCGTCCCTGGGAGCCAGCCCCAGCCCCAACTCCGGTTTCCCTTTCCGATGAGGTTGTAGACCAGGACAACCCCCACCCCAGGGGCAGCCGAGGGCCCTGGACCCACCAGCTCCTCCTGCTGCCCAACCATTCAGAAGGGTCTCTGGGCATCCCAGGTGTTCGTCTAGCTTGCCTGGCAGAAGGAGTCCAGCCTCAGCAAGGGCCAAAGCCCCTTGGGAAGATCCCTGGTAGGTTCAGGGACAGACCTGGGACACCCCATCTCCCACCTTTCTCCTTGACTACCGTAATTATTACGAGCCCCAGAGAAGGAAGCTGGCGCTCAGAAAGGGTTAAGGGACTGCACAAGGTCACAAGGTCAAATGATGGATTTCCCCCTATGGCAGGGCAACACCAAATGCCTTAGACCTGGGCTCGAGTTTATTGATTTATTTTTTAATCAAATCATTTTCCTTAAAATGTGTTGTCTTATTTTAAAAGCCTTTGCATACGAAGCATTCAATGACCACCCTGTTCCCCACCTCCTACAAGGAGAGTGAACCCCCAGGCCTGAGCATCCGGGGACTTTCTGCTCCTGTAAGGTTTGACAGCTTTGCAAGCTCTGTCCTGCAGAGGCACCCTGTGAGTCCCAGAGAGCCCCCCAGCTGTGGGCTTGGTCATTTCCCTTGAGGAGTTATCACCCAAGAGCCCTCGTAGGATCGTGGTTAGGTCAGGCTGCTAACTGCAAAGTCAGCCGTTTGAAACCACCAGCTGCTCCGTGCATAGAAGAAAGACGGGGCTTGCTCTTAGTCCCCAAAACTCACAGGGGCAGTTCTACCCTGTCCTTCAGCGTCACCGTGAGTCGGCCTCGACTTGGCGGCCGTGAGTTTGGCTTTGGGGTTCTGCATGTTAGAGATGTCCAAGACATGATGCGGAACACGAGAACGTAAGAATCTTGTCGCTCTGTTCCACTTTGATTGCGCGTCGTTCGGACGGTGCTCTGCGAGGTCCGCAGTTCGAAACCATCAGCTGAGGCGGGAGGCAGGGAAGGAGGGGCGGAGAGAGGAGCAGAAACCCAGGGCTCCGATAGAAAGTTCATGTGTAGAAAATGATGACGGCCACCTAGGGACCGATAGAGTTGATACAATCACTGTACGGATTGCTATTTGAACTGTGAGAGCCCCCGGTAAAATGAGCTTTCGAAATGAAAGGCAGCACCTACCAGCCCCACTCAGGAGAAGGATGGAGCTCCCTACTCCCGCAAGCTGCAAGGGTCTCTCGGGAGGGAACAGGGAACAGGGGTGCTTCTCCCCTGTAATATTCTGAATGCGTTGGAGCTCGTCGAAGAGACGTAATGAAATAGACATAATGAAAATTAAGTCACCCCCTGAACAAAGTGCAAAATCATAAAAAGGGCCGGGCCTACTGATGGGATAGAAGCGAATGGAACCTCCCAGACTCGGGGTGGGGGAGCCCCCACCCCCATCACCGTCTGGACTTGCCCTATGGTTCTGTTTATCAGCCAAACCATAAGTGGGTCTCTCGGGGCAGTGAATCGGCCCAGGAGAGTCCTCCACAGAGCAAGCAGCCTCTGGAGAGTCCAAGGGCAGCGTGTGTCCAAGGAGCACAGTCTGAGGACGGGCGGGGAGGAGGCGTGGGGACAGAAGCACAGGAAGAGGTGGGACCTGCGATGTGGGACTGGTCACAGTGCCTGTGTGCCGTGAGAGAAGTCGGTGAGCTGCTCAGGAAGCCTGCCCTGGATTCACGGTGAAACTTCTGTTTCTAATGTTTGGAAAAATTCAATTCCACCTAGTACTTTTCACTTCGACAAATGAGACGGACAGACAGCTTTGAAGCCCCTGGGGGGTAGAGGGGGCATATTAAGGGAGTCCTGTTGGCACAGCGGGCTACAGACTACAAGGTCCGTTCAAAGCCAACAGCTGCTCCTCGGGGTGGGGGCCGGGGGAGATGAATCTTTCTGGTCCTATAAGGATTTACTGCCTTGGAAATCCACAGAGGCCTTTCTACACTGTCTTCTAGGGGTCCCTGTGAGTCAGAATCAGCTCAATGGCAGGAAATGACTTGGGGGATACAAATGGCCCAGGTGCTTGACTGTTAACCGAAAGGCTGGAGACGGATCCACTCAGAGGTGCTGCGGAAGACAGGCCTGGCACCCACTTCCTAAAAATCCCCCCTAAAGGGGCCATGGAGCAGGGTTCTACTCTGATCTACATGGGGGGACAGGGGCATGAGTCAGAATAGACTTCGGGGCAGCTGGCAGAGGGAGACGCCAGCGTCTTTGTGGAATGCAGTTCGTGCTGGTCAGTACCGCTCTCAAGAACCCCAGGCCTGGGGTGATGAGGGGTGTTGATCCAGGAAGCCTGGGGCAGGGGCAGGATGGACTTACTGGACAGATGCCCTGTGCTTCCCAGGCATGTTTCCCGGGGAGACTGCATGAGTCGAGTGGGAAGCACCTGCAGGACTCAAGCCATCACCCCCCACCTCCTTCAAACCTACATCCTGGGCTGCAAGACTCCAACCTCTGCCCCACAGCCCTCGAGCTGTGTGACGTTGCCCGGGGGCCTTGACCTCCTTGGGCTTGTGTTTGCTGGTCTGGAGAGGATGGCCTCATGCCCGTCTAAAGGGATTAGGAGGATTAGATAAGAACTAAGCCCCCAGCACAGTGGGTCACACATTGGGCGGCTAACAGAAAAGTCAGCGGTTCGAATCCTCCTGCCCATCCTCAGGAGAAAGATAAGACTTTGTATTCCCCGAGAGATTTACAATCTCAGAAAGGCAAGGGGGTCCTACAGCATGGCTATGAGTCTAATCAACCTGATGGCAGGGAGACTCGGGCCTGCACAGCACCGCACGCAGTCCGAGCGCAGTCCAGCTGATGGATCGATTATCAGCATAAATCACAAAGACGCTCCGGCACCCTCTGAGGTCCTGGGAGAGTTTCGTGTTGGACTCACAGGGGTTGGGACCTGCACCCGTGGAGACCCAGCGAGCAGACACCTGACGCCCCGCTCTCCTCATTGACCTCCCGCCACTCACCTGGTCCACGGGTGGAAATGGGCGGGTGGGCGGTTGGCTCGAGCGGCCACGGTGGCCTCGGCCGGGCCGGGGCCTCGTGTCTTGTCGGCCAGGCTCTGCTCAATGGCCATCTGCAGCAGCTCGTCCTCGCTGAGGCTGCTGTACAGGCTGTACTCCTCGTGCCCAATGGCACGCTGTCTGCCCGGGGCGCTGATCTCCGTAGCCATCTCTGTATCGCTCACCTCGGGCTGCGAGAGAGGCGCCCAGCATGGGGGCCTCAGGTGGCAACGCAGAAAGGCCTGTGAGGAGATGAAGAGCGTCCTGGTCACTCATGGCTTCGTGCATTTAGCCACGAGCACATTCATTCTTGTAGTCATGCGCTGACCAAAGGATCCACCCACCCGCCCAGTCGTCTACTTGTCCATCCACCCACTTGCTCATCCATGTAGCTCTCCATCCATCACTCAGCAATTCAGCAGTCAACTCATGCATCAAACCACTCTTTCCGTCCATCCACCCACTTCCTAATTTTTCTAGTCAATCCGACACCCAACTGTCCGGCCATTGATTGATCATTCCTCATCCCTCCACCCCTCTCTCTACACACTCACCCCCTTCTCACCCTCCCCCATGCACCTATGCATAATTCCCCTGTCCACTCATCCACCCCTCCTCTCATCCATCCCCCATTCCTCCATCCATTCATCTACTCATCCTTTCATCCATCCATCCCTCCATCCACCCATCCTTTCATCCATCCCTCATGCATCCATCCATCTGTCTATCAGTCCATTCAATCAACTATCCACACACTCACCTTCCCACTCCAAACAGCCGCTATGCATTCTCTCATGCAGACATCCATTAGCTGACCAGGTACGTGTTGAACACCTGCTCCGTGTCACCTGCTCTTGTGAGCTCTGGAAACGTACCAATGATCCCCACAGACAAAGCACCCTGCCCTCTGAGAGCTTATACCGCAGTGCCTGCAACTCTTCTACCCAGTCACCCATCGGCGCCCTCCCCTGCCATGCTTCCACTTCTCAACCCATGCACAAGGGCTGGGGCCAACCCAGAAGGCAAGTGGCTCAGGCACAAGCCCACTCCTTGAGATGGCAAACCCAGTCATTAGCAGACTGACATGTTCATTCCAGAGACTTTCCTTGGAATGACTTGCGGACTTTGGCTGAGTTAACTACTTTGGGGGGAGGAAGGAAGGTCAGGGAAGTCTGGTGTCTGCTTAGCCTTATGTGGCTGTGGGTCAGGGCTTCTGTCACAGGAAGTCTTTGATTAGCAAGCCCCCAATCCCCCAAACAGAATCATAATTAAGTTTGTTGGGAAATGTTCACTCCCTGCCTGCACTCCTGGAGGCAACTGCCTCCATTGACGTGGGGCTTGGCCAGGTCACCGGCTCTGGCTAATGGACGTCAGTGGACGTGATGCAGGCTGAGATTTGACATGGACCTGTTCAATAGGTCTTGCTCTTGCTGGTCCGCCATCGCCCAGAAAGACGTTCTCCCTCCTGGGGCCCCTGCTTCTTCGTCCACAGCTCCAAAGGGGGACAACTTGAGCCCACCCTGCCTGGAGGAACCCAGATATGCTTCTGACCTCATCTGTTGTCAATTTGACACTAGTAAGAGTGAAGGGGTGGAGTTTAGCCTGTCAATCAGGCTGCAGCCTGATGACCTCATTTGGAGGTGCCAGGGTGATAAATAGCTCACTGGAGGTGGAGCACATGCTCATTTCCTGCAAGACATTCCTGCTGACATGTCACAGCTATACTGATGGCAGCCAGAGCCCTGGAGCTGGAGGAGCCACGGGAGACTCACGCCAGCACGGAGATGCCTCCATCGCCACTGGGTGGATCCACAAGACTTTCCAACCCCTGGCCTGTGATCGTCCTGCATTCTGCGTCATTGCATGTGTTGCGTGAGTCTGAAGAGAAATCTATAGACTGGTACTGGACATAGAGGCTAATATCAGACTTACGGACTTGATCTGGATTGGGCTGGATGTTTTCTCAGTGTACAATAGCGCTTTATATAAAGCTCTGTCCTCTATACATATAAGTGTCAATTAATTGGCCCTCCAGATGGCCAATGAACAGGTGCGGAGACATGTGACCTCCTCACTGCTGGGGAAATGCAAATTAGCACACCAAGACAAACCACTAGATCCTCCAAATTCAGCCAAACACCCTGCTGCCTATCAGTCCCCACTCTTGGTAACTCTGGAGGGAAGTGTAGGACTGACTCATGGGCTTCCCAGGGCTGCAGATGCCAAGTCCACTGCCACGTCCTTCTGCCACAGAGTGCCTGCTGGCCTCACACCACTGGCATGTCAGTGAGGATGCTAACCCCATGCCTCCGGGCTCCCTCACACCCTCGAAGGCTTCCACACGAGCTGGAAAACATCGAGCATGGGAGAGCATGGGTGGCAACAGCATTCTCACCACCACTGGGAGGAGTGTAAAATTGGTAAAACCACTCTGGAAAATTGATGGTATTTGCTAAAGCGGAAACTCACATGTCCTATGATCTAGAAATTCCACTCTCGGTTCTGTGCCCCAAACGAACGTGTACCAAGGGTGAGAATGTCCCTAGCAGTGCTCTTCATGATAAACCCAGCTGGATTTATGATAAACCCACAGGCCCCTGTGACGGTCCAATGGAATCAAGGACTCCCTGCCCAGGGCAGGGCTGGGGCTGCTGGTGGTGCTAGGTGCCATCCAGCCAGTTCTAACCCACAACATCCTGAGGCAGAGCAGAACGGAACCCCGCAGACCCGGAGCCAGCCACGGTCACAGCCATGGGGCCTGCCCACCTTGTCAAGAGTCTTCCTCCTTTGCGTTGCCCCTTTGCTTTACCGGGTGCACTCTGGCAGTACAGAAGTTCTACATTGGGCCGAGATGTGCATGGTTGGCAGTTCAAAGCCTCACAGGAAAAGACTGAGTTTTCTATTCCTGGAAACAGCTCTAGTCTCAGAAGCCCATAGGGGACTGCCGTGATTCAGCAGGGACCCAATGGCCGTCGGTTTGGTTTGATGTCTTTCTGCAGAGCCTGGTCTATCCTGATCGCATGTCCAAAGTACCTGAGACGTCTCACCAACCTTGCCTCTAAGGAACATCCTGGCTACACTTCTTCTGAGAGAGCCGTCCATGGTATTTAAATACTCTTCTCCAGCACATCGATTCTTCTTCAGTCTTTCTTATTCCAAGTCCCATCTTTCACATGCACAGGAGGGGATTGAGAGGATCGATCGTGGCTTGGGTCAGGTCACCTGAGTGCTCAAAACCACATCCTGGCTTCTCAATGCTTTCAAATGGCCTTGTGCAGGGTAGACAGCAGGTGCCAATGAAATGAACAAGCCCCAGGTACACAGAACAGCAGGGAGAGCCCCAACAACATTGAGCCAAAGACACCAGAGCCCCGAGAAAATGTGCACATGATTCAATGTAGAAAAACCTTGAGAACAGCTGTGGAAGTTTTGCAATCTGTCAACCTGAGCGAAGGGGTGGAGTCTGGCCTGGCAAGCAGGTCACAGCCTGATTGATCCCTCCCTGTGGACATGTCCTTCCTGTGAGGATTCTGGGAACTTTTCTTCCTTGCTGGAGACAGGACACACTCTCTTTGCTCGGCATTCTGTTGACAAGCCACACGGAGACATGCTGCTGGAGCCAGAGCCCTGGAGCTGGAAGAGCCACATGGAGACCCGTGCTAGCTGGGATGCTTCTACCGCCACTGGATCCACAAGACTTTCCACCCACTTGACTGTGATCTTCCTGCATTCAGGGTCATTGCATGTGCTGTGTGAATCTAAAGAGTAATTGATGGACTGGGATTGGACTTATGGGCTAATAACAGACTGATGGACTTGATCTGGACTGGGCTGGGATGTTTTCTTAATATACAAGTACTCTTGGATATAAAACTCTCTCACACACAGATCAGTGTCTCTGGATTTGTTTCTCTCGTCCACCTGGACGGACACAACAGTCAACCACAAAGACAAATGAGGTCACTGTCTACTCCAATGACACAGATGTCCGTTCATTGAAGTCTTCACGGAGAGAGGTTAGTCACAGAAGGACACGTTACATTGATTTGCCAATTTTATTCGCCCACCCTCCGATGGCCTACTTCCCTGCTTGGGTCAGATCCTCCTTTTCTGGGAAGCCCACCTTAATTCCTCCAAGCTATCACCTGCTCCTGGAATGTGTGGGAGGGGGTTGGCATTCAGGTGGCGTATCCTCACTCTAGTGGAAGGTCCAGTTGGCACTCACTTCAGGGATGCTGAACTCTCCCTGGTCATGAGAGGCCCCCTGGATGACCCACCACTCAATACCCCTTCCCTCTCTGCCTTGCCAGGAGCACCTGGCTCTGCACAGGTTAAGCATATGCTGCATGCCCTGCCCCATGAATCATGATACGTCCTGGTCCGTTGGAACAATCCCAACCCTGTGGCCAGAGCGAGTGACTAAGCCCTGCTTTGTTTCCACTGGGGACAGCCTGCTGGTTGTGCCTCAAAAAGCAAACAAAGAGAGACACTTTTCCCTCCCAAATGAGCAGCAAGGGGGATCCATGCCTACTGGCTCACACCTCCCCGTAGGCTCAGGTTTTGATGCTTGGAGCTGTGGCAGCCACTGTGTGACCCAGAGGCGACAGTGTTTGGCTGAACCTGTAGAGGGAACACTCAGGCATTGGGTGGTTCCTGTGGCTAAGAGACTGAACCAGCCACTGGTGAAGTACAGAGTGAAGAGTCCTGATTTTGCCCAGGAGGGCTACTTCTTCCGGGACATGGATCCAGAAGCATTTTCACGGGTGACTTGTCGGCAGGACCAAAAGCCTTGGGGGAAAAACCCAGACAGGGTCCTTCCCCAGATAAATGGGTCACAAGCTCTTGGGCTGGTTTCCATGGAGATGCAAGAGTCCCTGGAGCCACAACCCTTGATCTCTCTGTCAGCAGCCACTCTGTGTTCCAGGGGGAAGGGGTGTCCTGACCCTGAAATCACTGGGTACCAACACTGGGGACGCTGTATTTTCTGGGACAGCAGGGTCGGGTGTGTTTGCTGTGAAAAGAGCTTGAGGTTGGGAACAGAGACACTTGGGTCCTTGTCCCAACTCTGTCTCTGGCTTTCTGGGGCCCTGGTTAAGTAGCCAGAGTGGCTTACAGCATGGCTGCTGGCCCTCGTGTGCTGGGCAGGGGGCACTTGTACAGCCAGGTGGAACCGCCACCACCCCTTTGTATCTGTGTGACTGAGATCTCGGCAAGGTGGGTTAGGGTGGGTCTGCCTGCTGCAGGAGTGGCCCTCTGTGCACCTCCAGGACACACACACGCACACACGCACGGGCAAGTCCGGGGCTCAGTGCCCATGGCACTAACATGGCTGGTGGGGCAGGTGCCCGGTCTCTGGGGTGCCCTCCCTGAGGAGGCTGTCTAGGGGAAGCACATTAGCTAAACCACAGAGACCTGGTCAGCGTCTCTGGGCTGTGAGCTCAGTCGAGTCCCTGGCCCTCTCTGGTCAGCGGTGGGGGCTAGAAGGTTTCTAGCATGAAAACCCTCTTGCAGTGCTCACACTTCTACAACCGAGTGGACATTTAGCTTCACTGCTCCCTAAACCCCCCAAAGGCACTGTCGTGATCAACGGAGAAAACACCAAAGTTGTCCAGGACCTCATCTCGCCCAGATCCGCCGCCATTCATGCTCCTGCGAGCAGCAGTTGAGCCACCACACAGCACACTTCAGCACTTCACAGTGCGATGTTCGCAAAGGACGAAGGTGCACGGGACCCCGGCCAGGGTGTTTCCAGGGGCCTCCTGTGTGTGCGAAAGTTGGACGCTGAGTCAGGAAGATAGAAGAGGTGATGCAGGGGGGTTGTGTTGCCGGTGAAGAAGGCAGAGAGCACCAGGGACCGTCAAAACTACAGACAGATGGACAACAGATCTGTCTCAGAAGATATACAGCCAGAGTGCTCCTTAGAGGCCAGGGGGGCGACCTTCATCTCACGGACTTTGGGCCTGTTATCAGGAGAGACCCGGCCTTCGTGCAATCTGAAGGACTTCAAGTCTGGCAGGGTGTGGACGGAGAGGAAGGTCTCCGGGAGACATGGCAGCTGCAACTGTGACCTCACCCGTGGGGATGGCACAGGGGCAGGCAGTGTTTGGGTCTATTGTGCACGGGGTCCCTGTGAGTTCCGGAAGACAGCCTGTCTTGCTCAGGGTTCCCCCATGCCAGGCTCTGTCGCCCCCCACCCCCACCCCAGGAGGAGGCAGCTGCCCTGCCTGGAGGAGGCAGGTGGGAGGGTGTCTCTAATGAGATCTCAGCCACCAACAGCTGTGGCCTCGCCCCTCCTCCCCCGTCCTCTCTGCAGCTACTGGCGCTGCCTGTCCCAGGGACATCTTGGCCCCTGCGTCTGGAAGTTCTGGTCCCAGACTGCTGAGCTGCAAGGCTTGCTTGGCACAGGAAGTGCCCCCCCTCTAGCCCTCAGCCACCCAAATCCAGGTCCCAGAACCAGCTGGGAATCCTGCCATTGAAATCACACATGGGAGTCTCTGTGGGTGCACATGCTGAAATGCGGGGAGTTGGCTGGGGGACCCTATCTAGAACACTCACCTTGGAAGACAGACCTGCAAATCCCACTGCATTCCTCCCCCCCCTCACCCACAGTGAATCAGAATCAAAATCAGCGCCCCCCTGCCGCTCACAACAACAGATTGCTGGGATTCCATCCAGGCTGCCCTCTCCCTCAGGGGTTCCCAAGCCCCTCAGCCTCTATTTCTTTTTTCTTTCCTTTTTAAAATCATTTTATTGGGGGTGCATACAACTCTTATCACAAGCTGTACATCCATCCATTGTAGGCAAAGTACATCTGCACCTTTGTTGCCATCGTCCTTCTCAAAACATTTTTTTTCCTCCTAAGCCCTTGATAGTAGCTCCTCCTTTTTCCGCCCCCCCTCCCTCCGGGACCCTTGATAATTTACAAGTCATCATTATTTCGTCATATTGTCCACGGCCCGATGTCTCCCTTCGCCCATTCCCTGGTGTCCATCCCCCAGGGAGGAGGTTATATGCGGATACTTTACCTGCCTCTATTTCAATCGGGTGCTTCTCTCTATCCGCCTCCGCTCTCCTCTCTCTGACCCTCGGTGTCTCTGTCTCCAGACTCCTCATGTGTGGGATGGACCAGCTTTCATGTGCACCCTCCACCTCCGCGTTGCCGCAGCTGGCCCCCCAAGTCTTAAAAGGTTTCGCTTACCGGCCCTGCAGATCCCAAGAGAACTGGCCAAGGAATGAGCTGGCAGGACCTGGCCTCTGCTGCCCGCAGGGAGAGGACACCGAGACCTCTGGGGCCCACAATGCCCGGCACCATAGGATGCCTTGGCTGGGCCAGAGACCTGTGTGCTAAGCTCATGGTGGTTCTGTTTATCAGCCCTTGTTTGGGGAGGGGCAGGTGGGGGTGTGGGGAGGGGCGGCTGGGGGTGGGGACCTGCTGCTGAGGATCATCCTTGCGATTAGGGATCGTCCAGGCATTCCTGTGTCCGACAGAACCCAACACTGCCTCAGCTAGGGCCATGCAGGGTTGGAGCCATCAGTCAGTCCATCCCCATCCCGTGCAGGGGCTTCCTCTCTTGGCTACCCCTCCCCTTGAACCAAGCACAATGTCTTCCTCCAGGGATGGGGCCCTCCTGATCACGTGTCCAAAGTATGGAGCCTGACAGTGGGGAGGTTCCCCGGCACCTCCTCTGTGGCCAGCACCAAGTGGACACCCAGACCTCTTTGACCTCAGTTTCCACGTCTGGACAATGGGCCTAAGCAACCCCCCGAAAGGAGTGGGGGAGAGCAAGCACCCTGAGCCCCAGCCCGGTGCCTGGCTCCTGGAGAGGGCTCCCTGGGGGCTGGGGATGGAGTCATGGCTGGGCCCTCAGCCCAAGGAAGGGGAGGAGGGCTGGCTTCGCAGGGCCGGGCCTGTTTGTGCAGCACGCTGATGTAAGCTCTGGGTGGCCGTGGGGTAAACAGAGCCATCACCAGCTGTCAGGGCCCATCTAGTGTTTGGGAAGAGACTGAGTGTCTGTGGCTGACTGCTGGGCCTCTGCCACCAGGAGTCCAGGGCCATGACCCAGCGTGGTGGGCCTGGGAGACCATGAGCTCCCTCAGCGTCTGCTTGTCCATCCTGTGGCCAGGGTAGGGGCTAAGTAGACCCTGCCTCGCTGGGCCTCCCTCATTTTCTAGACCCCACTAAGGGCTACCAGCTTTCCAGGCCCTCGTCCATCAGCAGGCTTCTCGATAGAATCAAAGCTGGACAAGCCCCATCTCTGCTCACAAGCCATCTCATCCAGCAGAGAGGAGCCCCAATCTCTTCCAGCTCCCCCTTCGATTTCCACCCACATTTTCCACCCTACCCCCCACATTTTCCACCCTACCCCGCTTCAAGCAACCTGCCTGCACTCTCCATTGCCCCTGCTTTGCTTCAGCG
>PVJH01037851.1:0-17603 GCA_004026705.1 Nesogale talazaci | reverse complement strand
AAAAAAAAAAAAAAAAAAAGGACAGCAAAAACCAAACTTGACCAATGGTTACCAATGAAGGAGAAAGAGTTGTTGCTTAGCAGGCATTGAATTTATGGACAAGGGCATCAATAATGGCTGTACATCTCAAAAATTATAATCAATGGCACTGAATTATATGTGGAGAAGTTATGGAACTGGAGTATGTTTTGTTGTGTATACTTTTTGCCACAATTAGAAAAAAAACTATTCCATGAATAACTGAGTACAAGGAAGAAGAAAATGTTCTAGAACTGAATGTCCTAACAATTGTACAACTCTTCTTGATATGATGGAATTACTGAATTGTATAACATGTTGATTAAATACCAAGAAAACCATTTTAAATAATAATAATGGCAATTCTCTGGAAATGAACCCTTTTGGAAGTTCCAAGGCCCTTTTGGCCCCTTTGGGAGCCCCTCGTGTGCAAATGATTGTTTTATGAGTTTAGGCAAAAGGAAGGAGATGGACAGAAGTAACGTTAAAATGGAACTAACTTCGCTTTCTAAAACTAGGATTCAGGGACTGAGCCCCAGTGGCGTAGTGGTTGTTTACGGGACTACAGCCCACAGGGTTGGCGGTTCATATCCGGCAGCAGCTCTCCAGGAGTAAGGCTGGCCCTCCTACTCCCACCAGGGGTCAGTGATGCCCACAAAAAAAAACACCTAGGATTTAGACATATCATTTAAATAAATCATTCATTGTTGCAAAAACACAAAACAGGAAATGTGGGGTGTGGTGCTAATTCTCCTGTGAGAGCAGTCATCTCCCCTGCAAACAGCACAAAACATCATGACAAGTAAACCCCTCGACCTTAGTGAGCTCGCCAACACTTGGACATCGCCCTAGAACCCATGCCGTGGGCCACTAGAAGCAGAGCAAAGTCAAGACATTACGTGAAAAAGCTGAATGACTTGATTGAGGTCTGAGGCTGTGGCTACCCACCATTTCTAAATCAATGGATCCAGCGTAAGAACATCATTAAAAAGAGAGGGGGCGGGGGAAGGAAATTCATGAACCCATGAATGTGCTAGCAAGCACATAAAATACTTTTTTTATCTCCTACTGAAAATACAACTTTTATGCGGGCATCATATATAATACACATGTGTACAACATACAGAGCAGGTGCTGATCTGCTGTTGCTATTATTGGTAAGGCTTCCAGTCAACAGCAGGCTACTTGTGTTTACATTTGGAGTCAAAGACTGTCATTAAATATCTCCTGACAAAAGAGTCGAGATGGCGTCCACGTAGAATCACCTGCCCAGAACTCCTGTTGTTAGACCAGGAATTGAGGGATAGGCAGGGGAACCAAGTCTGAGGAGATAGCAATGGGACCCACAGTTCCAGAGGGACTTGAGGGGAAAGGGGGGGGGGAGGGAGCAGGGAGCAAACAACACCATAAACAAGGGAACAACTAGAGAATTAAAATCCTCTACAAGGAGGATATGTTGGAGCAACAGCTGAGAGGAACTACTGAGAGGCAGAAGAAAAGCAAGCATGATGGTGGGACAGGAGGAAGGGAAAAGGAAACAGAAGAAAGATCTACGTAGCCAAACTATGGATAGAGGTATAAACATAGGTGTGTACCTATGTAAATATATTAATTCATAAAAATAGAGGTATTGCTCTAGGTACATATATGGCAATACACTGAGGTAGTGGATGGACTTTGGGCTTCTACTCAAGTTCTCCCTCAATGCAAGAACACTTTGTTCTGGCAACCTAGCATTCTCTGAAGCTCACCCTTCTAGTATCTGTTGAAGACAAAGTGGGTTCACAAGCAAATGTGGTGAAGAAAGTCGATTTTGATACACAACTATCAAAATATAAAGCATCTGGGGTCTTAAAGGGTTGAAGTTAAACAAGCAGCCATCTAAGCAGGGAAGCAACAAAGCCCACATGGAAGAAGCACACAGTCTGTGTGATCACAAGGTGTTGACAGGATCAAGTACTAGGCATCAGAAGACTCAAAACAAACAAACATATTGTTAAGAATGACGGGGGCTGGAGCAGAGACTCAAAACTCATTTGTAGACAATGGGACATCCCCTCACAGAAGGGTCACAAGAAAGGGATGAGTCAACTACAGTGCAGTACAGCTTCAGTGAAATCCAGGATATTCCTCTGGTTCCTTGAGGCATCCTCACCCCCCTACCATCATGACCCCAGTCCTGCCTTTCACTTCAAGCCATGCCGAAGCATGTACACTGGTACAAGTAAGAGCTCATGACATGCAGAATCCAGGTCAGATAAACCCCTCAGGAACAAAAATGGGAGTGGTGATACCAGCAGGGTAGGGGGCAGGTGGGGACAAGAGGGGAAAGGGGGAAACTGATCACAATGATTGATGCATAACCTTCTGCCCCAGGGGGAGGAATGGCAGGAACTGTGGGGAAAGGGAGACAGCAGTTCATGTAAAATATGAAAATAATAATCATTTATCAAGGGGTCACAAAGGTGAGGGGTGGGGGAGGGAGGGAAAAAAGAGGAACTGACACCAAGGGCTCAAATAGAAAGTAACTGTTTTGAAAATAATGATAGCAACATATGGACAAAAATGTTGGATATATTTGATGTATGGATTGTTAAAAGAGCTATAAGAGCCCCCAATAGAATGATCTTTAAAAAATAAGCAAACAAAAAAATATCTACTAACATTTTAAAATATTTTATAGACTTGAAGATGGTAAAGGTTAGGAGAGGAGGACTTTGGACTCCATTTAAGTTAAATACCCAACTTCTTGGAACCAGTCAACTAAAAGTGACTTTATGATTTAAGTCCCCCTCTTTATCTCAAATCACCTTCCTTCTAGTCCCTTCCTGTCCCTTTACAGATAAGTAAAACTAGATTGTAATCTACTGTACCAAAAAAGGAAATGAGCAATTATTGGATGATCCCAAATTAACCTCTCAAGTCACTAACTCACTGCCCTTGAGCCAACTCTGACTCTGTCACACTGCCCCCGCGGGCTTCTTTAGGGGAGCAGGAGGACTCACTTGTCTCCCACAGAGTGGCTGGTGGGGTCAAACTGCTGACCATGGAGGTAGCAGCACACCAGGCAACTCACTATGCTACCAGGCCACCTTCAGGTTCAGTTAGTAACTTCAAATTAATAAGGCAAAGACAGTCATATAAAAATTGATAATTCAATTATTTTCACATAATCAGAAGGAATAAGGGCTTCTTAAGCATGTGAATGCAGAACGTATATCCAAATCAAGAAATAGTTACCATAGGTTTTAATATCTAAATTAATTTCTAATTTAGTCATAATTACTAGTTTGGGGACACAGTTCAAGACGATACTAATAACAACAAAAAAGTCATTTAAAATTGGTGGCAACAGTCTCCACAACTTTATGATCATCAGTAGCATTCTTTCACATTAAAGTCAATCCCCCAAACCCTAACATTTCAGAACACAAAAATATATTCCAGCTTATTTCAGTTCCAAAAGTGACTATCTTAGAATAACACCCATGATGTAAAATTTAGCTGAATTAAAGAAGAAACAGTCATCCAATGCAAATATCAGTCCACAGCACAGATTTTCTATGTACTGCTTTCATATTCCTTCCTTTGGCTTCTACTCTAGAAAAGAGGCAGGAAATAGTACACATCTTCGCTGTAGAATCTGGACCAAGCCCACTGACTTTTCCAAGCAATCTGGAGAAAAGAACATCAAGGGAAATGCCGGAGATGATGCCTTCTTCCAGAAGTCACTGAGCTGAAGACTGCTTGGGTTCACCAGGTTGAAACACGTCTGTTGAGGCTGCCCCCACGGGTGCGCTCAGTGCCTTCCCTACAGCAGCTGCAAACCCCCTGCTGCCAACCACATTTGATCCTTGTGGGAAGGGAGCGGCATTTTTCAGATTGGGAGGAATATTTATTTCCCCTCTCAAGAGAATCTAGATAGAATATACTCATTGGCATCTTTGGTTACAAGGACAATATGGTATGTAGATGCTCTTAGTAATGTTTCTTCCATGGCTAAGTCATTGTTGGACAGACTCCTCTAGTTTTATACGAGCATGAATGTAGCCAGTAGTTTCTAAGATCCTTACAAGTCATTGCATAAGGTCCAGGTATATTTGAGATCTTATTCAAGTCACTAGCGCTTAATGTCTCCAGGGGGCCTCCCATGGACTTCCTATAATGGAAGTGATGGGGAAGGTCACTGGAGGTGAAGCCTCCCCTCCTTACTTAGACGGGCTAGGTCTCCAGTGGGCACACGAAGGACAAGAACAGGTCCAGCTGGTTCTTCACAATGATCTCATCGGGATGCAGCTTGTGGGGTAGATAGTGCGCCTGAGACATCTCCCAGGCATCAACAAGGTACACTCCGACGCCAGAGAACATCCTCCGCAGGATGGTGTCCAGTTGGAAGTTGTACCAGTCACTGTTGAAAAGGCTCACCTCGGGGCCCAGCTCTTGGACATTGGCCGCCCGGATGACCACCACAGTCTTGGGGCTCCGATCCAGGAGCTGGACGACTGCTCGCCGAATGTTCCTCAGCCGCCGAATGTACACTTCCCAGGGGAAGGTGCTGAAGTGAGACCATATGGCTATGGCCACCACTGTGTTCTTACCTCCCACGATGCCGTTCAGCTCATTCGCCACATAGTGGAGCTCATTGCTGAACACCGTTGTGAAGCGAATGGGCGGGCCGTGGCAGCGGTACTTGAGCAGGATGTTGTGTTTCTGGTCCACCGCAAGAAAGGGGCCGACATTCTTAGGACTACCCAAGTTAAACTCCACTAAATCTGAAAGGAGGAAAACTCACATTCAGAAAAATGCATAGCCAAGCATGGGTAGTATCATGATTCTCGACTGAGTGGGTTCAAAGAACAATGTTCAAAAGTTTTAAAGGGTTGTTAAGCACATGAGGAATCTTGAGGGAATACCTATTTTACCACATCTCAGCCCACTTTAAATCAAAGGAGCTGTACTCTGACATAATTATTATTGAAATCACTTGGGAAACATGGCATCACAAATAATACCGAGAGTAAAAAACTCTACAACTAAATCTATGCTTCAGAAACAAAATAACTTGTTCTACTTCTAGCTACTAAGTCAAGAAATGTTGCTGTTTCCACCGAATATTCAAAATTCAATCTGGTATTCAAACTTTATTACTCTAACAAGTAAATACTATTTCTCCTAGGGCAAGGGCCAAGGCTTCTGATTTTACAAGAAACTTATTAGACGAATGCAATGAGCTAAAAATGAAAGAAAGGAACACCCAAGTTTCCATGTCACCCAATGTTTGGGAAATTATGCTATGCCTTAGGGAAGATAGCTAACCCCATCAGGCAACCGACAATGGCAGCCCCACAGGTAGCCTGTCCCCAGGCCTCCCTTCCCCTTTCTCTAGTCCTCCTTCAAGATCAAGCTCCTCAACTGGGTCTTCCCTTCGAAGATCCCAAGAATCACGAGTCCACTCCTCCCTCTTCCTCCTAAAAGGCACTCGGTGCAATGCTACAAAGGGGTTTCACGAAGGTCCTGGACATTTTTCCATTCTCTTTTCTCTCCATCTTTCCACAAGTCTTTGGAAGTGGCCTCATTTCACTTAACATCTGTCCCTCTTTCCTCATGCTTCAGACCCCCCCCCCAAATATTCCCATAAGTGACTGACAAATAAGACTAGATGGATTTTGGAAATCCAATTCACCTGACATTTCTTAAGCTCAGTGCTGGCTACTGCTGTAAAGTGCTACTGGCCCACAGATGAGAGAGTCACAGTCCTTGTCAGCAAGACCTTTACAGTCAGTGTCGAAGATGTGATTACAGATTATAATTGTGCTATCTTACCCTTTAGGCTTAGTCGGTGTTTATCTCTCCCTACCCCCACCCCATGGAGTTTCTAGTCTCTCTTCTAGGTTTTCCTATTTAATAAATTAGTGTCCAGCCTTCCAGTTAAATTATAGAGAAACCCTTGCTGTCATACTTCTTTTTGCTTATGATAAAACATCGATAACAAGACTGTACTGAGGGAAAATCTGTCCACAGAGAATGCACTGAAAACGACCAAGATGGTCAAAGTGATCACTGTCCTCAAAGGAAAGACTGAGTTCACGACCTGAGAGGCAGGGAGCAGCTGGGCTGGGCAGCACCAGGCCATCATGACCTGGCCATCATTTCTCTTCTCCTGACTTTACCAATGAGAATTCACCAAGATCTATTTGGACTTTCCCCCACCCCACCCCACTCCCAATATTAAAAACAAAAACAAACTAGACTCTCCGCTTCAGGGGGTAGTATCTGCTTCCTCTTTTTTTTTTCTCCTTTCTTTCCGAAAATTAAAGTTGAAACTGAGTTGGAGAAACCAATCAGAGTTGGTGAAAAGCAATTCCAAACAATGACTCACAATAAGCCACGTCAAGTAAGTCATGTAAACGAAAACCAACAAGGTGCTTTATGAACAGCCCCACCACACATAGATAGGGCTTCAAAACAGTTGTATAAAATGTTGTTCTTCTCCCTGCACTGCCTTTCTCTCCAGCCCCTGACATCCACCCATCCTCACCCTCACCACAGGCTTCCCAAGGAGAAGGCCCGAATGTGGATAAGGAGTGGTCCTTATCCTGACTCTGGAGAGCCAAAGTGGAGGGCCCAATAGTGGAACCAGGATGTTCAGGGTGCTGGGGTTCCCACAGACTTCCCGAGCAGGCACCAGGCCTGTCTCAGAGTCACACAAGCAGAAGGCTCAGGGAATGGCAATTGGAAGCCTTCACTGCATGGCTGCCATGACACAGAGCATGCTTGGTTGGGCTGTTTCCTTCCAGGGAAATCTGTTGTGACCTGGAAGTTGGACCAAACATAAAGCAATGAAATTCACTACCATAGAGCCAATTCTGACTCATAGAGAGGAGGGAACTGACCCTATGGGTGTCCAAGGCTATAAGAGAGAGGGAAACTGCCCCTATGGCTGTAAATATGAACTAGTGGAGAAAGCCTCATCTTTCTACTGAGGAGAGGTTGGTAGTTTCAAACCGCTGACCTTGCTCTTAGCAGCCCACCTGGTCACCCACTATGTTGTCAGGGCTTAGTACCAGGGGATGTACTGGGGTAGGGGGTGCAGGAGTCAGTGACAATCACTGGAAGCACCACTTCTGTTTCACAGCCAGGGTAAGAGACGTAGGGGAAAGGCACACGTCCCTCTGATGCCAGATCGGCCCCACAGCCATGCGACCGGAAGGGCTTCTTGAGCTGAAACTCTCCAGCAGGCACCCACGCCAAGGCTAGTTGTGCGAATGCGGCAAATGGTTAAAACACAAAACAAGCGAGTGCCCACCTGGAACAAACGCCGTGAGGTACTCAAACCACTGCCTGATGGTGGAGTCCCCGAATAGGTACACCACTTTCCTCTGTAAGCACTTTGTCACGTTGTCGGGGTCGTTAAACTGGCGCATCTTGAACTTTCTTGGCCTCCACTGGTTCTCATAATAATAGCCGGAAGGAAATGTTCCTGAGCCTTGCGAGAGCGCTGGGTTGTCAGTGTCTGTGAAGGAAAAAGAGAACAATGATGTTCGGGAACTTCCCGCTCAGATGGAGAGCGGTGCCCCCTCTCAGGATGGCCTGGCTTCTGCACGCCTGCTGGCAGAGGTTTCCTGCTGCCGCACATCAAAGAAATCCCAGGCTTTCCCCCCCAGACGAAAATGGGAAGACCCAAAACGAGGGCGGGCGGGCGCGCCTGTTGCTGTACACAGGAGGAAAGGGAAGCGAGAGCACTCCCTCTGAGTAAGCACGCTTTCTCTGCAGTCGGAGCTGCGGGGGGCCCACAGCCCAGAACAGCAGCCTGGTCCAACACGCTTCAGAACAAGCAGGCCATTCTTCACCCAAATGCCATGCCCGCAGGCAGGCCGGCACCAGCTGAAATCCCTGTTGCAGCACTGGTCCTCCACCTTCCTTTGCACCACCCTGTCCTACAGTTCCTCGAGTCGGGGTGACCCCCCAACCAGCACGTTATTTCCGTGGCTCCTCCATCGCTGTCATTTTGTTACTATTACAAATCGGGTGAGCCCTGTGAAAGACCGTTCGCCCCCCACAGGGGGAGAACCATGGCGCCTCTCTGGGCAGGCAGACAGGAGCTCGGTGTTTCTCAGCCTACGAGAAGGAAGTTTGATCCAGGGGACCTGCGAGCCCATCTTAATTCAGAACACCGCTACCGGGTACCAGGAAGCGCAGCCCTGGAGACAGGCAGGTCGGTTGGAAATCACCGCCCCCCCCCCCCCCCCCCGCAGGGGTTAGGCCAGGCTTTCTGCAAACATCAGCCAGCAGTGGGGGTGCAGGAGCTACCTGGGGCGTCCGCCTTTGTCGCCCGGAGTTGCTCGTGGCCATCCCTGACTCAAGGGCAGCGAGAGATGAAGGGACACAATATGAGATGTTGAAAAAATCTTCACGCACGGTGGACATAATGCGCTGGCCACCTGTGCCCGGGGTCAGTAGGTAACACCAGCAGCAGGCACCGTTCACTGGGCATGGAAACCCGCCTGCCCCCAGACCTCCCTTGGGAAAGGTCAACCCACTGTGGACCAACAGCTTTCAGCGGCTGCCCAGCAAACAGGCAGTGGCGGCTAGCTAACGTTTCTTGCAAGCTGACTTCACACCAGAGAGAGCTCTGAGCAATTAATGTATTATCTTCCATGACGCTCACAACATGAGATCCCCTGTCTTTCAAAACTATGAAGCAAACCGACCAAGGTCCCAGACAGAGTCAGAGGCACCGCCAGCACCTGGGGGATGGTCCCGCGTGCCATCTGTTTCTTTTTATGCTTTCTTTTGGGCGGGGGGGGGGGGGGGGGGGGGGGGGCGCATCACTGCCCTCTGGTGGGAGTAGAAGGCCCAGCCTTGCTCCTGGAGAGGTGCTGCTGGATTTGAACCGCCAACCCAGTGGGCCGCAGTCCCGCACTTAACCACTAGGCCGCCACCGGGGCTCAGCTCTTTTTGTGCTTTTTTAAAAGGTCTATCTTTATTCGTTAGGAGCTCTGTCGGCACTGTGGAGAGGCATCTGGCTGTTAATCACCAGGTCAGAGGTTTCTTTAAGCTCATCAGCTGCACCACAGGAGAAAAACGAGGCTGTCTGCTCCTGTAAAGATGTGTGGTATCAGAAACCCCACACCAGGATCACCTCTGTCAGACTTGACTCTGTGGTAGCGGGTTTGGCTTGTCCTGATTCATTTCTAATATGTATTCAAATCTATAATCTCCAGGGAGTCATTGATCATTTTCCGTCACTTCCTTACATACCCCAAGGCCCAACCCTGATCAAAAGCCAGCTATTCTAAAGAGGAAAAATAAAATCTCACTGCGATCGCATCCATTCTGCCTTGTAGTGAATCTATGGGGCAGGGCAGAATTGCCCCTGTGTGTTTCTGAGGCGGTGATTCATTAGAGGAGTGCAAAGCCTCACCTTTCTCCCACGGCACAACAGGTGGTTTAGAACTGCTGGCCTTGGGGTTAGCAGCCCAACAAGTAACCACTACACTGCCAGGGCTCCTGCCAGTCTACAAAATTACCACTTAAGCCATACTTTAAAATCTAAATCGAAAGTCAGCAATGTCCCTGAGTCCCCTATTTGTGACTATTTGGCTAAATTGGTTCCTTAGTACCATTCATTTTACTCAAAATTATTTTTGTTTTGATTTCCTTCAAGGACACCCTACTTGTACATTTATTCTCTTTTTCTTAGGCATCTGCTAATTCTTTGCAGGTTCAGAGTCCAAGTGGAATAGTGGTTTCTTTTTTGTTTGGTTTTTTTTTGGGGGGGGGAGGGGCATCACTGCCCTCTGGTGGTCATGAGAGCTACTCAGTCTTGCTGCTGCTGGATTTGAACCACCAAGCCAGTGGGCGGCAGTCTTGGACTCAATCACTATGCCACCGGGCCTCAGCCCAGAATAGTGGTTTCTTAAGTTCTGGTTGGTAAAAAATGAGGAGGTGATACCAAGGGCTCAAGTAGAAAGCAAATGTTTTGAGAATGATGATGGCAACATATGTACAAATGTGCTTGACGCAATGGATGGATGTGTGGATTGTGACAAGTGTTGGATGAGCCCCCAATGAAATGATTTAAAATAAAAGTTCTGCTAGGTCAATAAGATTATCAAATGAAAATGGGAATAAGATAAGTAGTTTTTGGCTTATTCCAAAGAAAGTTTCTCAACATGTGAGTCTGTTTACTGGGTTACCACACCTGGTCTACAGCGCTGTCATTCGCTCAGTCTGTCCAGTGGGAATAGCTAACGAGTGTTAGAGAAGCCACCTGGAGCCTAAAGCAAACTCTCACCAGAATGGCAATGGGAGGGGATTTCGAAGAACAACTTTCACCATGGTTAGACTGGATTATTCTGTGTCAGCTGCACGGTTAACACAAACCCACTGCCATGAAGTCGATTCCAACTCATACCGCCCTTCAAGAGCACAGGTTGGACTGCTCCAAGGGTTTCTGAGACTGCAAATCTTTACAAGAGCTGCCTCTTCTTTCTTCCCCAGATGAACTTGAACCACTGGTCTTGCAGTCAACAGACCAGTGGCTAACCCACTACACACAAAGGACACATGGGCAGTATCCTCGCTACCAAAGTTCCGCCAAGCCATGCCGGTCAATTACTGAACCTGACATTAATTTTTTAAACAAGTCACATTGGAAAGTCGGTGTGCCTGCACTGCCCCCTGGGGGTGAACTGACTGCGGTGTAGTCTCAAGCTGTATGTCAAAAGTTAGTACATCTGGGGCTGAGCCCTGGTGGTGTAAGTGGTTGCGTGTGGGACTGTGGCCGTGGGCTTTGCAGTTCAAATCCAGCGGCAGCTCTCAGGAGCAGCGCTGAGCAACTCCCACGACCACCAGAGGGCAGTGATGCCCCCCCCAAAAAAAAAGTCAGTACATTTACGTCAATTAGCCCAAGGCAGGTGTGTTGGTGTGTGCATGCGTGCTTGTGTGTAGCATTTTCCCAGGTACAACGTTCAGGAGGGTTAGGAAGGAGCAGTGGAAAAAGGAAGCACAGTGGAAGTGGGTTCGGCCATGACACAAGGAGCAGATTTCAATGGATGAGCTGAAACAAAATGTGTCTGGATTATTGGATGTGAAACAGTTGACCCACTCCAGAAACCTTCACCCAGTTCACAATAAAAAGAAAGAAAAAATTTTTACAGTTTTTTAAAAAATGTCATCCCTCAAAGAAGGGTCACAAGGAAGGGACCAGCCAGTGCACAGCACAGCACCACACAGAAAACACAATATTCCTCTAGTTCCTTAATACCTCCTCCCCCCACTATCATGACCCCAGTGCTACCATACAAATCTGCCTCTACCAAAGCATGTACATTAGTACAGATAAGAGCTCTCAACACACAGAATCCAGGACAGACAAACCCCTCAGATACAGTAATGGGAGTAGTGATAGCAGGAAGGAAGGGGGAAGGTGGAGGGAGAAAGGGAGAAACGAGGAATTGACTACAATGAGCAACTGATAATCCGCCCCCTCCATAGGGGGCAACAACAGTAAATGTGGGCAAAGGGAGACAGAGGGCTGTGTGATAAAAAAAAAAAAAAGATAATAATGTATCATTTATCAGGGGTCCATAAGGGTAGAAGAGTGGGGGAAGGAGGGGAAAAAGCAGATACCAAGGGCTCAAACAGAAAGAAAATATTTTAAATATGATTGTGTCAACATATGTACAAATGTGCTTGATATAATGGATGTATGGATTATTATAAGAGCTATAATATTAAAAAAAGAGCTATAAGATTCCCCAATAAAATGATTTATTAAAAAAAATCAAAGTGTTTCTTAGAACTCAGTATACCTTTTCATGTCAGACAACTATATAGGAAAGTCTCACCTCAATCATGTAAGTTTTAATGTGATCTACATGAAGAATAAAACCAGTTAGACTGAAAATTAGCTATTATGCAATTTCATGGTTACCTGAAAGGTTGGTGGAGAAGAAAAATTTTAAGCAGAGGTGGTTTTAAATGCAAGCCAAAGCTATTTGTGCAAAGAGGAGACATTTTGGATTCTTCGAAAGTGACCTTCTTGCTTCTCTATGATGGCTTGGCTTCTCTTAAAAGCCCATGACCTACATTTGCCCCCCAGAGAGTGAGTCATAGAATATCAACCACAATGGGGGTTATTTGGACCACAGCGATAGGACAAAATGAGAGATGAAATGGCAGGACCTACTAAAAGATGTCAGAGGCAGATGTAGTGTGGAATGAGGCGAGTAGCAGCCCTGGCTAAGCATGGAGTTGCCGACCATAAAGTTAATGGTTCAAATTCACCAGGCGCTTCAAGAGAGAAAAATGAGGCTATCTGCTCCCATAAAGATCTCCAGTCTCAATGTTTGCATAAGCAAAGGTGGTGAAGAAAGCTGATGGTGCCCGGCTATCAAAAGATGTAGCATCTGGGGTCTTAAAGGCTTGAGTAAACAAGCACCCATCCAGCTCAGAAGCAACAAAGCCTGTGTGACCAGAGGTGTTGAAGGGATCCAGTGTCAAGCATTAAAGAACTGAAACCATATCATTATAAATAGGGGGGAGTACAGATTGACCACCCAAAGCCCATCAATAGGTGAAGCGATGAGCCAATTAAAGTGTAGTAACAACGAAATATCCATCTTTCCTCTAGTTCTCAAATGCTTCCTCCCACCCATTATCATGCTCCCAGTTCCACCAGACAAGTCTGGCTAGAACAGGAGATGTACACTGGAGTCGGAAACATGGGGGATTTAGGATAGATGTTTCCTCAGGACTAGTGATGGGAGTGGTGATATTGGGAGGGTGGAGGGAGGGTGGAGGGATGGTGGAGTAGAAAGGGGGAACCAATTACAGGGATCTACATATAACCTCCTCTCTGGGGCATGGACAATTGGGAAGTGAGTGAAGGGGCACACAGTGTACGATATGAAAAAGCAATAACAATTTGAAAATGATTAAAGGTTCATAGGGGAGGGGGGAGGGAAATATGGAAAGCTGGAACTAGGGGCCTAAGTGAAGGGAGGATGTTTTGAGAGTGATGATGGCAACAAGTGTGCAAATGAGGCCTGCATACAATTGATGTATGTATGAATTGTGAGGGGAAGTGTATGAGTACCCAATAAAATGATTCATTTAAAAAAGGGGGGAGGGGAGGGGAAAGAAGAGCTTATACCAAGAGCTCAAGTGGAAATGTTTGGAAATGTATGCAGCAACATGTGGGTAAATGTGCTTGATACAGATGATGTGTGGAATGTTATAATAGCTGTAAGAGCCCCCAATAAAATTATTTTTAAAAAAGAGAAGGAAAAAAAAAAGATATCCAGTCTCAACATCCAGTCTCTTTCTAGGGAGGCTGTGACATAGGAATGAACACAATGGCGGTAGTTTGTGGGTTTTGTTATATATATTATATGGGATGGAATCATCCTCAGAATATAGAAGATTAAAGGGCAAGACAAAGAAAGGAGCATGGTTTGTGAGGGAGAAAAACTCAAAAGGTGGAGAAGAAAGAGGACCAAAGCGTCCTCTACACCAGGGAACAGCATATTCAGGAGGCTGCCGTGGGGGGAGGAGAGCTGGGGTCAAGGCCTGTCCTCTCTCTGCTGGTGGAATGACAGTGGCTGGAGTTCGAGCGTACTCCTTACACTACACCCATCAATGGGCTTGTGAAATGGACTGCTTTCCTTTGGCCTTTATTTTTAGCAAGGAATGTTCGGTCCCTTGCCAGGGCGCCCACGGTGAGCCTCCGCCAGGGCCTGCTCTGCGTTTCCCGGGCATCCTTGGGTCACGCTGCCGGTCGCGGCAGTTCTCCGGGCGCAGCAGGCTTCTCCACCTCTCCCGGCTGCCTGCTGACAACTCGTGTTTGACAGATGAACACTTCTCATCCTCTCGCCGATCCTGGCTCCAGCATTATGTTCTCGATGAGCCCGCCTGGGGGTCCCCATGCCACACTCTAGAGAACTGCCCCCTTTCTTTGCCCTACTTTGAGATCGTATTTCCTTGGCACCTGATGGATTGGATGTGCGTGCATGTTTCCCCTTCCACGCCGTGTGTACCTTGAAGGCTGGAGTGGCCTTTCCGCATCTTGCATTTCTCGGTTCTGGAGCACACCTTTCCCAGAACTGGTGCTTAATGAATGCCTTTCGAAATTGCACGGCGTATACAAATTCCAAGTGCTTCATAGATAAAAGGAGCCCAGTGATTTTAGAATTTTTATGTCATAATAAGCCAGATTCTTTCTTGGAGTTATTTTTAAAGGGGCCTATTTTAGAGCTTTCTTTAAATTTGAGTTCCTTAAAAGCTAAGAGTTTACAGAGGAAAGTTAAAAGATTCATACAAGTAGGACTATTTGTAGATTTACAGAATTTCAAAGAGATCTCAGCGAACAGGTTGGCCAAATACTTCAAGGTGAGAAAAGCAAGTCCTCGAGCAATGAAGCAACTTGCCAACGTGCCTCAAACTGAGAGTGGCTGAGGTGGCCTTCAAAGCTACAGCTCAGGGAGAGGATCCTATGTGATCAGAGCACACAGGAGCAAAGAAGGGAGGAGGAAGAGAGACCGCAGTGCGTCCTGGCTCACCTGACATTGAGGACGATCTCCCACTCAGAACAGCCAATGCACAGAGAGCCATAGGGCTCGCCGCACTATGAAACACAGTGCCCCTTGCTGACCCAAGGCCCTACAACAATGGAGAAGCAGGGCCGGGACTGTACCCTGTCCAACCCCACCACACCGTAGCAAAACACTAAAGGTGTGCAGCAGAGCAGCAGGGGCAACAGAGCATGGCGTTCCCGGGGGAAGTGCCAAGGATATACTTTGGAGCCAGGGTGTGGCACCCCATTGGATTCAACATGGGGGTGGGGGGGGGCAGGGGGAGACACACCTGGAGGTCAAAGAACAGCCCTTGAACTATTTACAGGTTTTTCTTTTGTTATTATTTTTATTTTTTTACGTATATATTTTTATGGACATTGAGGTTCTTTTTTTGCTGTCATCATTTTGTTTTCTTTGGTTGTTTCATCTTATGATATCTAGTGAGGTTTTTAGGTACATACTATTATTTCTCCAAGTCTATCTAGATAAAATAGTCTGGAGGAGAAAACAATGGGACTGATGGTTCTGGGGGGAACATGGGAGATGGGGAGGTAGGGGATATGGGAGATGGGGAGGAGATGGTGTTGACCAACCCAGGGATAAGGAAACAACAAGTGATCCAAAATCAGGGACAAGGTGGGTGTGAGAGGCCTGATAGTGATTGATCAAGAGTAATGCAACAGAGAGAAAATACTGAAACCTAAATGAAGACTGAGCATGATAGTGGGACAAAAGGAAATAGAGGAAACAAACTGGGAGGTGATGGGCATTTATAGAGGTCTAAATACAGTCAGGGACATAGGTAAATATATTAATATATGATGATGGGGGAACTAGATGTATATGCGTACACTTACAGGGTTAGTATTAAGACAGCGGATGGGCATTAGACCTCCACTTAAGTACTTCCTCAATGCAAGAACATTTTGTTCAATTAAATTGGCATTCCATGATCTTCACCTTCCTAATATGATCACTGAAGACAAATGTGTGCATAAGCAAATGTGGTGAAGAAAGCTGGTGGTGCCCGGCTATCAAAAGATAAAGCATCTGGAGTTTTAAAGGCTTAAAAGGTAAACAAGCAGCCATCTAGCTCGGAAACAACAAAGCCCACATGGAAGAAGCACACCAGCCTGTGTGACCGTGAGGTGTCTAAAGGATCAGTTATCAGGCTCAAAGAACTATAGCTATAAATGAGAGGGATTACAAATGGAGACGCAAAGCCCAACGATAGGTGAAGCAATATCCCCTTACAGAAGGGAGGGGACGAGCCAGTGAAGGTACAGTGTAGCAACCATGAAATATGCAACTCCTACCTTATAAATCCGGTGAGACCCGGGTATGTACACTCATACAGACAGGAACTGGAAACATGGGGAATTCAGGACAGATGATCCCGTCAAGACCAGTGCTGAGAGTGGTGACACCGGGAGGGTGGAGGGAAGGTGGAGTAGAAAGGGGGAACCGATTATTAGGATCTACATATAAACGCCTCCCTGGGGTACAGACAACAGGGAAGTGGATGAAGGGACACATTGGACAGTGTAAGATATGACAAAATAATGATAATTTGTAAATTATCAAGGGTTCATGAGGGAGAGAGAGTGAGGAGGGCAGAGAAATATGGAGAGCTGATGACAAGGGCTTAAGTAGAAAGAAAGTATTTTGAGGGCTGAGCCCCGGTGGCGTAGTGGTTGTGCGCGGGACTGCGGCCCACTGGGATGGAGGTTCAGTTCCAGCTCCACAGGGGCAAAGGCTGGGCCTCCTACTCCCACCACCCAGGCAGTGATGTCTAAAAAAAAAAAAGAAAAAGAAAGAAAATATTTTGAGAATGATGATGGCAACAAATATACAAATGTGATTTGAATACAACAGATGCATGTATTGATAGTGAAAAGAGTTGTATGAGCCCCCAATAAAATAATGTAAAAATAAAAAGGTTTTTTTTAAATAAAGATTTTTTTGACTCACTGCCCTCTGGTGGTGGGAGTAAGAAAAAGAGTTAAAAAAAAAAAACTAGAGTAAAAACAAAAGAGCACTCTGGGATCAGATTTCCTTCCCCTAATGACAGCAGTTAGATGGTTTTTATATGCAGGAAAAAAAGCTCTCTCCTATTATAGGCTTACTAAATAAACCGTATTCTGTAGCAAATTATTTCTCCAACCATGGGAAAATTGTTTTCTTTAACATAGCTTTATCCCACTCGCTGTGGCAGTATATTTTTCATTGCCAGTCTTTTAAGGAACCATGATCAGACAGAGGTCTCATCCATACAGGCACTAATTTAGTTTTCACTGCACAACATGAAACACTATTTCTCACTCACTCCGCCATTTGGATGCATTTAGATACTTGGGGAGTGATCAATCTCTCGCTCCTGCAGACAAAGCAACACATGGAGATATTCTTGGCCACCTTCCCAGCCATGATAAAGGGGTGACAGATAAAGCGCCAGGGAAGGAGCCAGAGGAACTGGGTTCCGACTGACTCCACTGCTCCAACGGTAAGACTCGAGACATCACTTCAATTACAGTCCCCGTCACCCCCGGAGGAGCCTCAGAGTCGGGTCTAGCACCTGACACAGAGCAGGTCACAAAGTGCTGGCGGAGTGACGGAGTCCCTGGGCCTTAGCTTCTTCAGCTATCGAGCAGGGAAACCACTGGCTATTTTGCAGGGGCTGTTGGGAAAAGGCAATACTGGCCATTGGCCCTCATCCCACCTTCCTGACTGAAGGATTCCCGTTAATGAGTGTCAAAAGAATGAGATTCAAGATGCTGCCATTAGAACGCCCCAGAGACCACCGCTGCAGGCAAAATCTACTGACGGCCGCTGAAATTAGCAGGTGAAAGTTTAAGCAGAGTCAGGATGTTTGCTGACTCTCTGTATCAGTTTCCTGCTGTCATAAGAGAACACAAGTTCAATGCCTTCAAGCAGCATAAACAGATTCTCTTACAGGTCTGGAAGCCAGAAGTGAAATCCGTTTCTCTGGGCCCCAACTAAGGTCTC
>PVJH01037850.1:0-17581 GCA_004026705.1 Nesogale talazaci | reverse complement strand
TTATGTTCTTATTAATTTTTGCTGATCATGGCAAAAATATACACAACAGAACATTCTCAGATTCCACAACCTCTGCTTGCAAAACTCAGCGTCGTTGATGGTACTCTTCCGGTCATGCAACCATTATTGATATCCTTTTCCAAATGATCCTACCTACTACCCTTCACAGAAACTCAGTGTCCTCCATGCAACAACTCTTTCCCCTACACCTACCATAACCATCATGCCTGTTTCTTTTAAAAATTTTTCGAGGTTTTCTTGATATAGTTTTCACATATCATAAACTTCCCTGGTTAAATTGCTTTTAAAATGAGTTGCATGTAAAGAATCACAATCAGGCCTGTGCTCCCTCCCCGTCCCACATTCCCCTCATCCTCCCTGTCTCCCACCCTCAACCACACAACCCCTCTAAACCATTGCTTCAGTTATTATCTCTATGCATCTGCTCCTTCTGTGCTTCACAAAGTGGGTGAACAGAAGCAATAAAAGACACAAACAAAGTGGTAAGGCTAAAGTAATGATAATGTCGAGATGAAAAATACAAATAACTAGAAGAAAGAAAAGACTACCATCAATATGTTAAGGGGCCATCCAGCTCAGAAGCAAGCCCACATGGAAGAAGCACACAGCCTGTGCGACCACACGGCGTCAAAGGAATTCAGTATCAAGCATCAAAGAACTAAAAATTATATCAGATTGGGGACCCAAAGACCATCAATAAGTGAAGCGACATCTTCTTACAGAGGGGTTGCAGCAAAGAGTTGAGCCAGTCAAGGTACAGTGTAGTAACAATGAAATGTGCAACTTTCCTCTGGTTCTCAAATGCTTCCTCCCACCCACTATCATGATACCAATTCTACCAGACAGATCCAGCTAGACCAGGGGATGTACACTGGAGTTGGAAACATGGGGAATTTAAGATAGATGATCCCTCGAGACTAGTGGGGGGAGTGGTGATATTAGGAGGGTGGAGGGATGATGGAGTAGAAAGGGGGAACTAGTTTCAGGGATCTATATATGACCTCTTCTCTGGGGTGCGAACAATGGGGGGGAGGGGTGAAGCGACACATTGGACGGTGTACAATATGAAAAGATGATAACAATTTGTAAATTATTAAGGGTTCATGGGGAGGAGGAGGGGGCAGGGCAAGTATGGGGAGCTGGAATTAAAAAAAAAAAGAACTAGAGGAAAGGGGGAAAGAGGAACTTATACCAACAGCTCAAGTAGAAAATATTTGGCAATGAATATGGCAACATGTGTATAAATGTGCTTAGTACAAGTGATGTGTTGAATGTTATAAGAGCTGTGAGAGCCCCCAATAAAATCTTTATTTGAAAAAAGAAAAGCCGGAGTATAAATCTTTGCCGTGGAACAAGGTGCTTTACTTTGGGGTGCCAGGGGAAACCTAGAAAAGACCCTGGATTAAAAATAACATGTATGCAAGAGGAGTGGGAGCAGATGGAACTCTCATAGGAATACCAGTGGGAATGCAATAGAGTATAGCAGACAGCGTCCCATGTCTTCCATCTCCATCCAATGGATTCTGACTCATAGCCACCGGCTTAGAGGACAGAATAGAACTACCCTGGCGGGTTTTGGATGCTGGGACTCTTTACGGGAGCAGAAAGCTTCATCTTATTTCAGCAGAGTGGCTGGTGGCTTCAAACGGTTAACCTTGAGAAGCCAAGTACTAGTCTATGTATGGCATGCGTTTCATCAAAGTGAAGTGACTCAAGGCTAACTTTCGAAATTCAGGAAGGAGCTGTTTATCAGCACATTTTAAGCTTTAAGCTACATTTCCCTGATGACTAATGATGTTTGCAATCCTGTGCTTGCTTAGCATCCCTCTATTGGCAAAGTGTCTGCTTCTTTCTTTTGCCCGTTTATATGTATCATTTGTTCACCAGGGTTCTTTTCTTCCATCAGGCCTTTTTTTTTTTAATCACAAGAGCCCAAACGAACACCCCACGTGCCCATCATCGTCTACATGTGATGTAGGCATACAACAGGATGAGGAAAAAGTCAGATACAAAACACTAGATACCGTGTGACTCAGATAGGTGGCATTGCTTTTTAAGTCCAGGGTAGTGTGGTTACATGAATGCATGTCTGCCCCAAACCACTGAGCTGTGCTCCGCAAATGTACAGAGAATTCAGTGTAAAATCAATAAGGCTGCTTTAAAACCATGGCTCCTAACTAACCTCATTCCGCTTTATTATTTTTTTTAATCATTTTGCTGGGGGCTCATACAATTCTTATCACAATCAATACATATACCTATTGCATGCAAACCACATTTGTATCTGTGTTGCCATCGTCATTCTCAAAACATCGTCCTTCTACTTAAACTCTTGACATCAGCTCCTCATATTCCCCCTTCCTTCCTACAGCTCCTCCCTCGTGGAACCCCTGATAATTTACAAATGATCATTATTTTGCCATATCATACACTGTCCCATGCGTCCCTTCACCCACTTCCCCAATTGTCCACACTCCAGGTAGGAGGTTATATGTAGATCCCCGCAATTGGTTCCCTCTTTCTGCTCCACCTTCTTTCCACCTTCCCGGTAGGACCACTCTCACCACTTTATTTTATTTTATTTTTTTGGGGGGGGGCATCACTGCTCTCCGGTGGTGGGAGTAGGAGGCCCAGCCCCACTGCTGGAATTGAACCTCCGTCCCAGTGGGCCGCAGTCCTGCGCACAACCACTACGCCACGGGGCTCAGCCACCATTTTATTTTTTATCAAGTCCTTTAGTACACCACCACCACCACCCACACCCCCAATTGCAGGCAACATAATCACTTCAATGTCTACACTTGACGCCTATCATTCTTCCTTTCCTTTTCTCTGCTTCACTTTTTTTTTTTAAATAACCTTTACCAAGACCCCCAAAAGAGGCCTAGATTTGGAGTGAGAGATTGGGTTTGGGTCCCAGTCCGACCAATTGATAGCTGTCAAACCTTAAGCCATCAAAGCCTGATTCCCTAAATATGAACTGTTGTTTCCAAATAGCAAGTTTGCCCTGGTGGCGTAGCGGTTGTGTGCGGGACTGCGGCCCACAGGGTTGGCGGTTCAAATCCAGCAGCAGCTCTCTAGGAGCAAGGCTGGGCCTCCTACTCCCACCAGGGCAGTGATGGCCCCACGGATTACAAGATGTTTTATTTGTAATAGATCTGTGTGTGGATGTGCTAGAATCCCAGTAGCAGTATTTAAAAACTGACACTCATATTATCATTCCCTGTGGCAGTCACCTCGTCTAGTGTCCATTGGAGGATTAAGCGTGTAGGGGTTGAATATTAGAGCCACGTTCTCTAAACCGAGGCCGCATCTTCTACATCTGAATCAGTCACAACATTTTATTTCAGAATGAATTCAATTAAAAAAAAAATAGAGTTGGAGATGTCCCCTCTCAGCAATTTCTCTGAAGGGCACTGTTGCAGGGCTAGTTTAAGAGGAAATTGTAAGGGCAGATTTGCCATTTTTATTTGTTTAATTCCCTTTAAATGGTTCCCGTTGCAATCCTCCCTCCCAACCCTGTCACCCACTGGCTGACAATGTTCAGCTTACAGGAGAACACCTCACAGGCCTGCCTTATGCACTCTACGAAACACTTGCGTTGGGAAAACACATCATTACAGACAGACTCCTTCTGCCTTTCAAAAACGCTATTATCTAGTAAATCAGTCTGCACTAAAATGCTACTATAGGAAGGTCAGAGAAACTTCTCGGGATCTTGCAGCTTTTCCAAATGAAACTGAAAATTTGAGTCAATTCCGACTCCTTTCAACCTTACAGGATAGGGTAGAACTGTCTCTGGGGGTTTTCCACGATTGTCAGACTTTATGGGAGCAGAAGGCCTCATCTTTCTCCCACACAGCAGTTGGTGGTTTTGAACAGCTCGCCTTGTGGGTAAGTTCTCCCCCACCCCCTCCCCCAGTGTAATCACTGCCTGCAAAAGTCCTCCTGGGTTTGTGAGGAGTTTTTAAAAGAGCTTTCCTGGGACCGAACGGACTCAGTCGGGGGCCCCCCCTTAACTGCAGATCTCCAAAAACTGTAACCTTGCTCATGTGTGACTCTAGTGATGGAAATCACTAGATTTCTTCTGCTTCAGTCGGAAAGGAAGCGACTTTTCACATGACATTGAATTGGAACTTACCAAGGACAGTGTGAGCCACTGCTTGCAGGTCTTTGCCCACTGCCATAGTCTGACCAAGTAAACATTATTATCCCCCAGACCTCCTGACAATGCCTCCATTAGACTCAGAGTTACTGGGTTTCTTCAATATCTCGGGGAATTTGCTAAGAGGCACTGACGACTGTGCCAGTTGCAGACTTTTTTGGTTTGCTAAGTCCCAGCAATTCAAATGCCTGCCTTCTGACTCCAATGCCCATTGCCTTTTCTATTGGCCTCCAGCTCCCTCTCATCACGCCTACCCCCCCCTCCCAACCCCTAGAGAACTTCACAATGCATGTCTGCCAAAGAAATTGTTTGTCAACTGCTTCTATCCCTTCCTCTCAACCATCTGATATTTCAGACCCATAGAGTTTAAATTCCAAACGGTGTGTCCTTCATTCCGCAATCATGGAGTCTTTTTAAATTTTTTTCTGGTTTAGTGTTGTTACACTTGCTTCATTTTTCCAGTGCCAGCTTCATCACGTGGCTCTCGGTGGAAGGCTATTCCTGGTGGGACTGCAAATTATGGGTTACTTTGACAAGAGGATAGGACAGTGACTTCCTAGTATCAGGTTCCAAACAGTTCTAGAGGAGAATATGAAAACAGCTTGCATTTGTTCCCTCCGGCTTTCCATGAGTCACCGTGGAATGCCTCCGACCTGCTAGCTAAAGGAATTACTTCCATTGAAAATAAATAATAATAATAAGTAAATAAATAAATAAAAATTGGGGAAAGAGAGAACTTCCCACCACTATGCCTTTGTCAGAGAGAAAGGTTCACAGGGAGACCAACTACAGTGGACACTGGTTTAGACAGAGAGCTTTTTGAGGGAGTAAGATACTTATGACCCTTGTTATTCAAAGAGCTCTGTAAGATGCAGCGTTGTTGAACCTGGAAAAGTGTCAGGCGGCCTGATACTGTTTGGAGTCCCTGATTCGGTTCTGACTGGTAGGGACCCACCCTGTGCACAAAAGAACAAATCCCTGGCCCAGGTTCTTCACCTTCCTGTGCCTGCCTTGGGACCCATTGTCACAGCCACTGTCTCTATCCATCTCATCCAGAGAATTGTCTCCTTTTGGCTGCCCCTCTACTTCACAAACTAATGATGTCCCTCTCTGGCCACCGGTCTCTCCTGAGCAGTCCAAAGTATGTAAGACAAAGTCCTGCCATCCTGGCCTCTAAGAAGCACTCTGAAAGTCCTATCTGACACTTTTCTAAGCAGAGGCTAATGTATTTGTGGTTCTCAGATGATTTCCTGAGATGCACCCCAGCTATACATTTAAACAGTCCATATATATATATATATATATCACTCAAGAGAGGCAAAATTCTCAATGACAGAAATATATCATTTAACTGTAGCTACCCACACGCAGCACATGTTATGATGGCTCTCTGCTTTACAAGAGTCCTACGAGAGAGATGCCATGCTTACTGCCATTCAAGAAAAGTGAGGCTTAGAGAAAATAAATCTGTAGCCCAAGGTCATAGAATTGAAAGCAAGTGGCTGGGGATGTGAGCCCAGATTCCTCTCTCGCTTCAAAACTCATGCCTTGTAAGCATCTACAAGATACCTTCTTCATACATTAAAAAAACATGTGCGAGTATCTATTATGTACCAGGTACTTGTCTAATAAAAGACTCTTTATAAGAACACCAGACGGAAAAACTAAAGCACAACCATAAAGTTTAAAACCCATCAGTCTTGGTGTACTTCACAAAGTCACTGTAACTCAATAACATTGTAGTGGTCCTTTCAGTGAATTAAGATAAAAATAAACTCCTAAAGGAAAGTTGTGGGGTGAGCCCCGGTGGCGTAGTAGTTGTGCACAGGACTGCGGCCCACTGGGACGGAGGTTCAATTCCCGCTCCCAGGAGCAAAGGCTGGGCCTCCTACTCCCACCACCAGGGCAGTGATGCCTAAAAAAAAAAAAAAAAAAGTTGTGAAAAATCTCTCCATTTTTTTTTAAAAAAGAGAATACATGTCTGAATACCTGGCAAAGATCCAACTAAACAATTTTTTTCTTTTCAATAACTCATATTATTCTAATTAGATATCTTATCAGAAAGATATATTTTATTTACAATGGAAAATAAACTCTACTCTTTAAATCTTTAAGTTGGTCTCATATTTTTTCAAAACAATTATTCGGCAACTAAGGAAAAAAGATATCAACAACTATTTTCACTTTAATGATGGTGCACTATTCCAATGTACAAAATAGTCATTATCGACTCTTCCATTATAATAGTTAGCTAGAATGATCATTTTTCAAAATGTGCTTACTATGAAACTGTCCCTGAGATTCTGGCTACAATGTCTCTATTACCATTAAGGAGGAAAAAGAAAATTCTTAAGAATCATCTTTGAATATGCTCAAATCGAAACAAGACTCTCTCTTTGTAATTTTTTTCTAGAGCTTTGATAAAGTAAAGGGAAGCTAACTGTAAAAGCTAAAAAAAAAAAAGCACAGATTGCCTTTATATAGTTTACATTAATGAACAAATTCTTTTCAGTAGGGGCTTAAGGCTGCTACTCGCTGACATAAGTTTTCCCTTCCATTCCCTTATAAAGTGACTCCTTTTTCTATAGAGTAGCTCCTGATTTCAGTATTACAGAGCAGCTGTCATGCGGCTTCATTTGATGGCAGTGAGTTTGGGTTTTGGTTTATCATTATTACTTACTCTTAACATTAGTCATCATGGAATGCCGTAACCTCTACTAAGAAATACTGATCTTAGCCATCTTTAGTCACAGAGGAGAGAGAATATTGAAATTATTTTTGAAGGACGAGGCATTTTTAGGTTTCCAAATACACAATAATCACTGGTTAAAAGAACTCATTAAATCATTTATAATTTAGATTTGAAGTTCAGTTCATCTTGTTAACTCCATGAAAACATATGGGAAATTATTATTTTCCTTATATTAAAACAAAGGGCAAGTGTAAAATTTCCAGATATTTCAAACATATGATATTGGAAGGGTCTTTTTTTGGTAAAGAAGAATGCACATTGTTTATGGGAATATATAAAAACAAAGCCTCTATCTCTTTGTTGACATTACTGATTTTATCATATTCTTCTTTACTTTTATTATTTCTCAATGATTTTATTGGGGGCTCTTACAGCTCTTATGACATTCCACACATCATTGGTATCAAGCATTTTTGTTCACAGGTTGCCACCTTCATTCCCAAGTATTTTCGACTGGAGCCAGCTCTTCTTTATTTTAACTCGCAAATACTTTGAAGTATTTTTCTAGTCTGTTGGCGACTCACTCATATCAAACTCAAAAACAAACCCCTTGCCATCGACGTTCATTCCAGTTCAGAGAGACAGTACAAGACAGAATAGATGTGCCGCGTGGCGGGGGTCTGAAGCCGTAAGTCATCACTGCAGTAGACAACCTCTTCCCTCCTTGGAGCGGGCAGGTTTGAACAGCTCACTTGTGGTTCGCAGCCTGAGTTGCAGCTCAGAGCGACCACAGTCACTCTATGCACCTTTCATAGCTGAGCGTCATTGAAAACTTGCTGTCATTTGCAAACGACAAGGGAAGCGTGTGCACATGCAGGTTTAGGGATGACTGGCTCATTTATTTCCAGTTACAGTACTATTTTTAACTCAGTTTCTTACTTCCCAATCAATAATTTACAGAGCACTGCTAGTCAAATAAAAGTTGACAACTGTCTAATTTTAATTTCAAGTATTGTTTCTCTAAGTGATCCCAGGCCCATTTTCACTAGAACAAAGTAGGAAGAAAATTGAACAATTACCCAGATATTAATAACTCGGATCCCAGTTTCTAATTACATGGGCTAAATTGAAGGCATAACCCTCCTTCCTCTTGTTGCTAGTTGTATTTTCTTGGTTTTTATTACATCAAAAAGCATGGCATAAAAATCGTCCCCCAATGCCTTTCTGTGAAATGCAGTTTAAAATTATTAAATGTATAATTATTAAAATACATAAATACATAAAGAAATGTAATCTTGAAAATAACATTTTGGAATTAGAATAACGATGCTTATGTTTTAACCATAATACAAGAATCAAATAAAAGCCTACGGAGGGGGGGAAAAAAAAACCAAATCAAACCAAACCTGAACTTACAGCGAAAAACACATTGGAAAATGTTCACTCTAATTTGTAGGAGGTTGTCTTTCTCCCTTGTCTTCTTTCTTTGCTTGCCTTCTTTTGCTTTGCAATTTGAAAGACAGTCTGTATACATATGGACGACTTAGATATATGGATCACTGTAAATTTGTTTCAACCTATCTATGCTTCACTTTCACCCTTTTATATTGCTAAACCAGGAGTCATTATGGCTAATGCCAGATTAATAAAGCAGAAAGCCAAAGTGGTGATCTTAATCATTTAAGTAGAGAAAAATCAACCTGCTTCTAAAAGGAACTATGCTTATTAGTCTCTAAATCGCGTATGAGATGGAATTTATTAGATGATTGGCCAGCCCCTGATTGTCCTATCACTTCACATGGCTATCAATTATGTGGCTAACGGAGTAAATTTGCTTGCCATAATACTTTCGGAAGGTAAATGCATCATAACCTGTTTCATCACTTGCTGAATCTAAAGGCAAACTATTGTTTTTTATTTGTTTGTAGAGTGAAATTCTACAGCACCTAATTCGACCTGCTCTTATTAAATGTACTGTGAATCATGGTTGCTTTTGCCCACGTTTCTCTTAAATTATATTAATTTTAAGTTAAAAATGAGCCATCATTCTTATCCAAATTGCATGTTTATCTCTATTTTCCTTTTTTAAAAAAAATCAATTCTTTAATTCATCCCCATTGAAGACGTCACGATTTTGCATCTGTACACTTTATGTATTCCCGTGTGGCATGAATTGCTTTGCCTCATATAAAGGGTCAAATTTCCTGAAGGAGGGGACAGGATGTCATGGGTTAAGAGTGAGTTCCTGAAGAGTGGCTAAGGTTCTTATACGCACACAAGAGTTCTTAAAACCTTGATTGGGCAGGTGCAAGTTCTCTGATAGCAACCCCTTCATGTGTTAGGCTTACCTAATTGTGACTCAAGCAGCTAACAAAATCACGGCATCAACCTCTTGAAGATGGCTCCCAAATTTCACTTACAGAAATGTAAGAGCGGTCTCTTTACAGAAACATCGACTATAGAATTTCCTGTTGGCAAAGTTTAACAAAATTAGTTCCTCCCTTCAGGAAATACTCAGAAATTTACAAAGCTGAATTTCCTGACAGTGTGATAAATTGACCTTCTAAACTTTATTTTAAATATATATCGTGTTGCTTATTGGTATATTACACTATGATGTTTATCTGCTGTTTGCCAGAATCTACACCATATGAAAAAGAAACCACTATATGGTTTTAAATGATGAGAAATTTTAATAGCAATTTCCCGAGTCTAATCATTTTTTTAAAGTTTTAGGAAAAGAAATCCAAAACATACTTACAAAACCACACCCTGAATTTTCTAAGAGATTTACCAAAGTGTATCACTGATTTTCATTCATGTGATGTTTCTTTAATGTAACTAGCATCTCATTTTCTCTTACATGTCAAGACACTGTCCATTGAAATATACACTTTAAATTATAAAATAGTATAGTATAGGAACTAGACTAAATCATGTGAAGAAAAACAGTGGTATGTCTACCTACATTAATAACTAGTTAGGGATTGTCAGCAATGACTAAGTAGCAATAGTTAGCAGTGACTAGTTAGGAATTGTAATATATGTTTAATTTTTTAAAAAGCTCTGTTGTCCCCTTTGAATACTCAGTTGACTCTATCTGATTCCATTTGAAACCATGAAATTCTGTGATTCTGAATGTGCAAAAACTTGAGTCACAATCTATGCCCTACTAGATTAAATATGCAATAAAAGATTTTATCTAGATTAGTTACTTCACTGAAATGGATTTTGAGTTATACTCTCAAATGTCATGGATAACTCAGTTAAGTATTCCTTTCAACTGTTTTAAACTAGCTTAAAAATCACCCTAACATCATTCATATGTACCTAAAGGCTTCACAATCAATAGTCACCAGAGAATCAGAATTAGAGAACAGAAAAGAAAGGTTTCTTATGTGAGTTCTTAAGTGTCTTCAATTTTCTCCTCTGGGTATTTCATGGGGAGGGATAAACTAGAACTCTCAAACACTCACACACAAGTTGTTTCTGCCAGTTCAACCTCTGGGAGTTTCACTGGCCCTTCAACAGAAGTTTTACCAGAAGATCTTCCGTTGAATTCTTCAAGCTAAAAGAATATTTCTTGTCACCTGTCTTTACACAAAGCAGAAGTTCTTATACAATCTAAAAAGAATACTAGGGGGAAAAAACCTAATTTATAAAACTGGGAAGCATAAGCAATGAGGCCTTTGGGGAAAGATGATCACATACAGCAGTGGTTCTCAACCCTCCTAATGACCCTTTCAGACACTTCCTCATGTGGTGCTGATCCCCCAACCATAAGACTATTCTCCTTGCTACTTAATCACTGCAATTTTGCTACTGTTATGAATCGGGTGACCCCTGTGAAAAGGTCGTTTGACCCCTAAAGGGGTCTCGGCCCACAGGTTGTGAACATTGTTTAAAGTTACACCATATAGCTCTTCAAATTTTTTTTCCAGATTAAAAAATATATGAGCACCATCTACCTTAACATATGAGGCAGAATCGATCCAATGGCAGTGAGATGACCCTAATCTTTGCAGGTCAGAAAGCAAGAGATATGATTAATGTGGAAACATTTGGGATGTACTTTGTTACTTTCAGTTGCACAAGATCATTCTTGGAAACATTTTTTCGAGGCTTAGTTTAGTCTATTGGCTTTAAGCCTGAGGGATTTTTCAAAACTTTAGTGAAAGTTCCAATGGTTCCAATGGTGGCTTATACTGATCAAAGCAAGTTTTTTAAAACAGTATTTTTCACACTTTGGAATATACTCGTATACAGTTTTCCCAACAACGTAAAATACATTGAATTTATTCTTGGAATATAGAGTCTACATCTGGATAATAGTACCTTTTAATGATTGCACTTTTATGTATTTCAATGGCTTGTCAAATACACACATGTTCTGCATTTAAACAAATAGTTAATCCTGTGACTCCTTCAAAGGGAGTTGAAATAAATGTACCTATAGTAGAAAATTTCAGTTTTTTTTCTAGCATCAGGAAACATGATGGCTAGCATTTTTGTGTGAACTGGAAATTTGCCCCCATCACAAGGGCCTAACACATGAATACATTCAGACAGAAGAGGACAAATACACTCTGTAACTAGAAAGTACTTACATATGTGCAAGAGAGAAACATGACAGCTATTATGGAAATAACTCTTTTGAATTTTCCCACTTTCATGCCTACTTTCCTCTTTTAAGATAACATTTTAAAACACTATGCTCTTGCATTTGTTTTCTTTTTAAGCACACTTAGCATCTAATGAAATGAATATCATCAGAACAATCGACTCTCACTCTGCATGGTATTCACTATTAATTTTACGCTCCCTGCAAAGATGCATGTGTCGTCAACTTAATGACATTGGACGGTGTTGGTATTGTTTTAATGTTTGCACAACTCTGTCCTGTACAACACACTCTCGGTAATTCAGGTACCTTGCAAGTTTTACACTGACATTTTACTACAAATGAGAAACATTGAGACTAGAAACCAATTGATAGGCATGATGATGGAAAATGATAGGTGTTTGTTTCATGAATATGCATAGAAGACTTTTGCTTTAATCTCATGGGGAAGACTTAGTGCACATGACTTTCAAAACCTTATATCTGCTGCTGATGGTAAATTACTCCATTTGTGTTCAGTTGCAGTGAAATTTGGCACCCCCTTGTATTTGTGCAATGTTAAATATTTTTATTTATTTATTTTCAAAGTTAAATATTGACTGTATTCATTAAAAACAATTTACTTTCAAGTTGGCACTTCCATTATGCCAAAGCAAAGAATACTTCATGCTGAATCTAAGGTTTCAAAATCAGCTATTGTGAAGACTGTCCTGCTTTATCCTCAAAACCTTGCATTTCTATTTTTGCCATTATTTTTTTAATGAGAAATATCTACTTTGTTTTTCTTCTTTTTCCTATGAATCTAGTTTCCTAAACCAACTTTGTAACAGTGTAAAGCTCAAGTTTAAACTACATTTGAATCTTTAAAATTATAAGCATCAGAAACAGTAATTCCTTTCCAACAGTAATTTCCTTTCCAATAAAGGTCCTTCTAAGAGTCATGCCTAAGTATATTTTGTGAAAACTGCCTACTGTACTTTAGGAAGATTTTATCGAATTCAAAACTGGACGCCTCGCTGCAGACGCAGTCACGAACACATTTGCATCGGTTTGCTTCGCAAGGGATTGACTTGCGGCCTCAAGCAAACAGTCTTGTCCAATTTTTTATGAATAGTTTATTAACCTCCCTCCCGATTGCTTCAATACATACAGTACGTACACACACACACACACACACACACACACACACACCCTCGCAGGCAAGAATCAATTGCTGTATTCTCATAATGAAATGAAAAAAGGGGGGGGGGTGAGCAAGAACAATATAATTGTATTTTTCCTGCATCACTCCTCACTGGGCCGTGCACTGGGTGAAGGTGGCGGGTGGAACCCAACATGGACAACAACCTCCGCCTTCCCTCCAGCTCCCGGCCCGCCGCGCGCGGAGCAGGGAGGGCGCCGCTGGGGCTGCAAAGCGAGAAGCGGCGCGCGCGGGCCCCCTCACCGGCCCCCCGGGGGCCTTTTAGGGAGCGCTCTCGGGGCGAGCGGCGGGAGCTGCTGACAGCTCAAGGTGAGCCCGGGTGGCCGAGAGCGAGCGCGGCGAGCGCGTCCACAAAGCCTGGGCGCCGCCCCCCGCGCGGAGGCTCCGAAGCGCGCCGGGGGCCGGCGCAGAAGCCCGGGCGGGCGGTAGGGGGTGGGGGGGAACGGACGGAAGCGGCGGCGGCGGGGGGCCGGGGGGGCCCCCGGGGTGCGGGGCGGGCGGACGGCCGAGGCGAGAGGCCCCGGGCGGGGAGGCCCCGTCGCCCGCGCGGCCCGCCCGGAGCCACGTGCGCGCGCGGCCCCATCAGCTGGGCGCGCGGCGCGCGTCACGTGGTGCGCGTGTCGAAGGTCACGGCGCGCGCACAATGGAGCTCTCGGCGTATGTGCAGCAGGGCTTCCAGCGGCTGGCCGATCCCGGCTGCTTCGACCCCCACGCCTTCGCGCTGCTCGTCCGGGCGGCGTTCCAGAGCCTGCTGGACGCGCAGGCGGACGGGGCCGCCTTAGGTAAGCGGCTCGGCCCGGGGCTGCGCCGGCCTGGGTGGAGGGGCGCGCGGGGCTGCCGAGCGCCACGCCGAGCGCCAGGGCGAGAGCCCCGGGAAGAGGAAGTCTCCTGCCTCTGCCCAGCGCTCCGGACGGAGGGGGAGGCGGAGGCTCTGCCAGGACCCCACAGCGCGTCCTGGGCATTGTTTGGGCCCCAGTTGGCACCTGCCTAGCGCCAGCTACCCGCTCCTGGCCTGGATTTCTCCTCCCAGCCTCTTTGTTCCTTTGTAAAGCCCGCGTCCAAGTCTTGTTTGTGGCCTAAACATCTATTTTCAGCCTGGTCCGAAGCAGCGGCTGTTTTGACACTTGGGCTCCCTCTGAGTCGCTCCCTGCAATTCAGGCTTCCAGGGCTGGGCTGGCAAAGGCTTAAAAGAGCCTGTTTCCAAAGTAATTACTAGGTCAAACAGCGTTGACATTTTTCCAACTGAAAGCATACCTCCAGCTCCCCCGATCGCTAAAGCAGTGGAGTTCCGTATGTTGTGCCCAGGTCCTGCGCCCAGGCTCTGAACGTTTGGACCCATTCTACTTCGTTCCGCGCCAGTTAAAAGGGGGCGACGTCTCTTTCAAGAGATCGGCTCAGTGATGACAGACTGTATTGTCAGTGGGAGTGGAACACCTCTTGGTAAAGCGTATCGCCTTTCGACAGTTTTCTGAAACAGCTCTCCCAACCTTGCAATTTTTGCCTTTCTTCCGAACGTTCATGCCCTCGGCACTTGGACACAAGCATGAAAGTGGAGGTTGTGGAACAAAAATAGCACCACCTGGGTTAATCTCAGAAACAGAGGAATGACTGTCAAAACGGTATTTCATATCGTGAACGGGTGCCCTGCCCTGGCTCAGTGTACTCACGCCCACGGAGCTGGTTTCCCTGAACTTTATTGACTGGAGGAAAAGTTGGTTCATTCTAAAATTTACACCCTGTTTTTCCCCTTTGCATTTCCTCGGTCCAGTGTTAGCTTGAGCATTGTCTTGTTATTTTTTTTTCCCTTAAAACTATTATAAATATGCATGTACTTAATAAGGCAAAGGAGCAGAATGTCATTAAAATCAGAAAATATTTATTGATGTACTCCTGCGTAGCATTTGATTTTCTAATGTTATTTAGAGCTGATTCTTTTTGTTACCTTATTAAATGTCCCGTCCCCCCCCACACACACGTTCATTAAAATAGCCTTTAAGGAACCTGACTGTGAAGAGTTTATCACCAATGGCAATTAATTTATTTTAGATCATCCAGACTTGAAACATATCGACCCAGTAGTATTAAAACATTGTCAGGCAGCAGCTGCAACCTGTATACTGGAAGCTGGAAAGCAAAGAGCTGACAAATCAGCCCTAAGGTACAGGAGTTATTTCCACATCCATTTATTTTAAATAGTACCTTGATGGCTGCAATTCCGGTTTTCAAAATGGAAACTAAACTTTTTTTCTCTTTCTAGTACTTACCTAGAAGAGTGCAAATTTGACAGAGAGCGAATAGAACTGTTTTGTACCGAATACCAGGTAACTTGAACTTTTAAAAACTTCTACGTTTCTCCTGCTCTTTTTGTAAAAATTACGTTTTCTTGTCTTTTTCCCCCCCCCAGAATAACAAGAATTCCCTAGAAGCCCTACTGGGAAGGTAGGTGACCTATAGATTTGGTGTCAAGCTGAGTCACTTTTCACGTGCAGGTATGAATGGAGAGTGCTGGTGTGAAACAAAACAGGAAAACTGGGGCATTGACCAAAAGAAAAAAGGCCAAAGAGTTAGTGAAGCATTTGAAGTAAAGCTAATGTTTTTAAAGATAAAGTTTATCAACATACTCTATTCAGTCCTCTTTACTCGTCCAAGCTTGAAAATAAAGTTTACCAATCTTTTCATTCAGACTGGATTAAAATTGTGGAGCTGGGGAGGTAGTCAGAGGCCAATCTCAATGAAGATAAAATAGAGGACATTTTTTCTGTAGCCATTATGTACAAAGCATCATTGTATCTTGTAGTCTAGGCAGATCGCTTCCTCATATAACTGATGTTTCTTGGCGATTGGAATACCAGATAAAGGTAAAGTTTAACCAGTTGTTTTCTAGGGGGACTTAGGGAGAACTTTTATTTAAAAAATAAAGACTGATATGTGTATGTTGTGTTTTAGACCAATCAACTTCATAAGCTGTACAGACCTGCATATTTGGTGACCTTAAATGTAGAGGTATTTATATGTCATATCTAAAACTTCCACGTGTTTGAAAGCTAAAACTTTTGAATTCAATAAACAGCCTTTTCTTTCCTAGAACACTGATTCAGGATCCCCCCCTGAGATTAATTTCAGCTGCAACATGGAGCAATTACAGGTATAGTAATAGGAACTGTGAATATACCTGATTTTTAAAATAGGTGTTGAGAATTATGCTTATGGAAAGTTAGAAATAACATACTCTTACCAGTCAACAGATGGTGGAGATAGAGAGGAGTTAAAAGATTTTGCAGGAAGGGGGCTTGAAGAGCAATAATTTGAACATAGACTTCACTTATAGGAATTAATAGAAAATTAATCTGTATTTCCTGCCCCCTTCAATGAATGTAAACTTGTGAATGGTAAATCCAATAGAAAAAAGCAAAACGAAGAGCATAGATATGAAATGTATCTTCTTTGCTTTCAGAACTGGAATTAAACTTTCAAAATGGGATTTTAAACGTGCTCTTAAATAACTTCCGATAAAGGAAGAAGTATCCCTAAAAATTGTGGTGCTGTTAAAATGGACAACTGAAGACGAGTTTTCAAAAGTATGTTGATAATGGATATGACTACTTTGAAACAGTTAAAACACGACGATCATCATTTGAAGGACTGATGAAATTATATTGTGCAAAGGCACACCTTGCAAAATTATTTTAGTGCAACTGAATCAAAATCATAGTAAGAGGCACAGCATAACCTTTGTTAGAAAACTTAGGAAATCTAGTTAAGAAACACTTGATTAGAAAAACTTCAATCTGCAAGAACAAATTTGAAGATGAGCTATTCAGAGGAAAAAGTCTTCAAAAAGATTTGGCAGATAGTTACTTGTTCAAAGTCAAAAACCTCGGTGAATTTTAAACTTGTTCCGGGAGTGCTTTCGGACTTTGTGCTTTTTCCGTGCCTCTTTCCAAGACGTGGGTACTTCTTCCCTGAAACCTTGCGTTTATATGCATTTTGTAGGACTTGGTGGGGAAACTTAAAGATGCTTCGAAAAGCCTGGAAAGAGCAACTCAATTGTGACGCGGGGAAGTGTGCTCCGGTCTAAAGACCAGAAACACCTTGCCTTCATCGGAACCGTCGCCTGGAGCTGGGAGGGGGGGGTGGTCCTCCTCTTCAGTAGAAGCAATCCCCCCCCCCCATTCATTTATGCGACTCATCAATTTTGATACTGTTCCCCCCCCCCCGTTGACATTCAGCCAGCTCGAGTGTTCAAACCGTCTTTAGTCTAAACTATACATTTACCCACCCATCCTACTTTGATCTCCCCCTCCCCCCCCCAAATTTTTCCGACAGTAGCACGTGTTACGTATTCCACTGAATAAAGGTGTGTCGCCCCACCCCCCCGCCCCAAACACACGCAAGTTACATTTTGTTTGGATTTGAGTTTGTGTGCGAAATCCTGACTGGAGTGTGGATAGCGACGATTCGCCTTAACTTTTTTTAACCGATCGCCCTTCCTCGGGCTTGACGAACACAGCGGGAAGGGACGCGCTGAACCGGGGTTTGCAGCGGAGCCCCAGCGCGGAGAGGAGCGCGGGGACGCGGGGCGGGCCTCTAGTGGCCCGTTACCTGCGGGCTGGGGTGAGGGGGGGAGGCCCGCGGGTAGCCTGATCCCTGACTCCGGGACTCCCCTGGCCACCTGGGGCTCCCCAGGTCTAGCAGCCCGTCCCGGCACCCAGGAACCCTCCAGCCCGGAGGAGAGCCGCTGCCCGCACACGCCCCGCCCGGCGGGAGGCGGCCGCCGTTGTCTCCACGAGCCTCCCTCGGGCGCCAGGCGCAGGTCCGGCCCTGCGGCGCCGAGTGGGTCGCAGCCCGTGGAGCGGGGCCGGGGGGGGGGGGGGGGGGGGG
>PVJH01037849.1:0-17610 GCA_004026705.1 Nesogale talazaci | reverse complement strand
GTTTCCAACAACTAAGGCTCAAACGCCTAAGAAAGAAGTTTTCCCAAAAGATGCTTCAAAAGGCAAGGAGGAAGCTTATCTATGAGAAAGCTAAGCACTATCACAAGGAATACAGGCAGATGTACAGAACTGAAATCCGATTGGCTCGGATGGCAAGAAAAGCTGGCAACTTCTCTGTGCCTGGAGAGCCCAAGCTGGCATTTGTGATCAGGATCAGAGGTATCAATGGTGTGAGTCCGAAGGTTCGAAAAGTGTTGCAGCTTCTTTGCCTTCGCCAGATTTTCAATGGCACCTTTGTTAAGCTTAACAAGGCTTCAATTAACATGCTGAGGATTGTGGAACCATACATTGCATGGGGGTACCCAAACCTGAAGTCGGTGAATGGACTCATCCACAAGCGTGGTTATGGCAAAATCAATAAGAAGCGTATTGCCCTGACAGATAACACTGATTGCACAGTCTCTTGGTAAATACGGCATCATCTGCATGGAGGATCTGATTCATGAGATCTACACTGTGGGGAAACGCTTCAAAGAAGCAAACAACTTCCTGTGGCCCTTCAAATTATCTTCTCCATGAGGTGGGATGAAGAAAAAGACCACCCATTTTGTAGAAGGTGGAGATGCAGGCAACAGGGAATACCAGATCAACAGGCTTATTAGACGCATGAACTAAGTAAGGTATCTGTCATGATTATTTTTGTAATCTGGTCTCTTAATAAAACAGTGACTGCTTTCAAATGGAAAAAAAAACACATTAAGTGTGGAAAGAGATAGCCTTGTTCAATAAATGGTGGTGGAAACATTTGATTTCTACCTGTAAAAGAATGAAACAGGACCCATACTTCACACTATGTACAAAAATGAACTAAAAATGGTTTAAAGACCTAAACATAACCTCTAAACCCATAAATGGGCAAAGACTTAGAATTAGAAAACCAAAGAGGGGCTGAGCCCCGGTGGTGTAAGTGGTGAGTGCGGGACTGCAACCCGTGGGCTTGGCGGTTCAAATCCAGTGGTGCCCTCAGGAGCAGCACTGGGTAGCACCCATGACCACCAGAGACAGTGATGCCACCCCCCCCCCAAAAAAAAACCCCACCAAAACCTAACAGAAAACCAAAAGGGAAAAGCATCCTCACTTTAACTTCAACTGAAAGAACTCAGGAAAAATTTCAAGCATCGAATTGTAACATTGAAAAATTCTGTGAGAAAGTATTGAATACTTCAGGAGACATTTAAAGACAATGGAACAAATACACAGTGTCATGGTACCAAAAATAATTTAGTTGACATTTCACCATATCAAGAGGTAGGATATGTTCAAGAACCAATAGTAACGAAAAAAAAATTCAAGCAGGGGCTGAGCCTTGGTGGCATAGTGGTTGTGTGTGGGACTGCGGCCCACTGAATTGGCAGTTCAAACCCAGCAGCAGCTCTCCAGGAGCAAGGCTGGGCCTCCTGCTCCCACCAGGGTGCAGTGATGCCCACACACAAAAAATTCAAGGTGCACTAAAAGCACTAATAAAAAACAAGGTTCCAATGGAAATGTTTCAATAAGCTGAGAAGGCACTGGTTTGTGTTTGTGCCCATTCCAAAGAAAGGTGACCCAACAGAATGATGAAAGTATAGAACAATGTCATTGATATTACATGACAGTAAAAATCTACTGAAGATCATCTAACAAAGGTTGCAGCAGCACGTTGACAGGGAGCTGCCAGAAATTCAGGCCAGATTCAAAAGAGGACATGAAACAAGAGAAATCATTGCTGATTTCAGATGGACCTTGGATGAAAGCAGAGAATTCCAGAAAGATGTTTACTTGTGCTTCATGGACTATGCAAAGGCATTTGATTGTGTGAACCATAATAAACTGTGGATACCCTTGAGAAGAATGGGAATTCCAGAACGCTTCATGTGCTCATAAGAAAGAACTCGTACATGGAGCAAGAGGCAGCTGTGCGGAAAGAACAAGGGAATACCACATGGTTTAAAAATCAGCAAAGGTGTGTGTCAAAGTTGTTTTCTTCTCACAAATATATTCAATCTGCATGCTGAGCAAGTAAACAGTGAAGTTGGGTTTTCTGAAGAAGAATACAGCATCACAATTGGAGGAAGGCTTATTAATAACCTGCAATCGGTAGAGGACATAACTTGCTTGCTGGAAGCGAGGAGGACTTGAAGCACCTGCTCAGGAAGATCAAGATTGTCATCATCACCATGGATTACAGCTCCATGTCAAGACGACCACAGTCCTCACAACTAGACCAAGAGGTAAGGTCGTGATAAACTGAGAAAAGATTGAAATCGTCCAGCATCCTGTCTTGTGTGGATCCACAATCGATGCTCATGCAAGCAGCAGTCAAAAGAGACATTGCATTGGGTAAATCTTCTGCACCAGACTTCCCTGGAGTATTGAAGAGCAAGGGCATTACTTTGAGGACTAAGATGCGCCTCACTCAAGCTATGATATTTTCCAGGACCTCATACGCGTGGGGAAATTGGACTTTGGCTAAAGAAGACAAGAGAATAATCCCTATCTTTGAATTGTGGTGCTGGAGAAGAATATTGAAAGTACCCTGGGCTGCTAGCAGGACAACTCCATCTGTGTTGGAAGAAGTCAGGCCAGAGGTATTCCTTCGGGGCAAGGGTGGCAAAATTGGTCTTATGAACTGTGGACGAGTCTTGGGAGAAAGGTAACATGTTTGGTAAAAGAAGGGCCGGGAAAAAGAGAGAGGCCCTGAGCGAGATGAACTGACACTGGCTACCACGACGGACTCAAGTACAGTAACGGTTCTGGGGATGGCGCAGGACCGCGTCATATTTCGTTTCGTTGTGCACGGGGTTGCTTTGGGTCAGAACTGATGACAGCTAACAGCAAGCACACAAACATAAATACCATCAATGCAAACAGCACGTGCTTTGCTCTGTTGTGCTATGGGTTGGCACTCATCCGACAGCATCTAACGACATTTATCAGCTACTCTCAAGGCGACTGATGAAACCCGGACTTTTCCAGCTGGAATACGCAGGAATCAAATGGACTGCATCTGTGGAAAGAGATGATGGAGGCCCTCAACACCAGCCATTCAAACCAGACCAGAGGCTACCTGTGGAACAGACCATCAATCGCTCAGGTGGAACAGACCATCCGTAAGCTCAGGTGGAAGCTGAAGGACATCAAAAGAAATCCAGGAGAGCCGAAGCACAGCCTTGAGCCTGTCTCACCCGAGGTTCGAGCACATCTCAAGAACTGATTTGATGCTCTGAACACTAACAGCAGAAGAACCGATGGGCTGGGGATGGACGTTAACCGCTTTTGAATGCACTTGAACTCAGGGCAAGTCTATTCGCATCCATGGGATGGAAACATAATCCATGGGGGGACTTTGCAAATGGGCTTTGGGCACAGCCATCTACCCATAGCCCTCTGCACACCTTGAGAAGAAGGGGAATTCCAGAACACTGCATGTGCTCACGAGGAACGTGGACATGGAGCAAGAGGCAGTTGTGCGAAAAGAACAAGGGAATACTGCATGTTTTAAAAATCAGGAAAGGTGTGTGTCAAGGTTGTATTCTGTTCATGTGCATATTGAAGCTCTACTATCCTCAGCAACGTAGAATGCCTCCTTTCCACATTTCGTGTTGATTTTGCTAAAGGAACTGAAGACCTTCAACTGTGCCTGGAGGGATGACTTGATTCAGAACCAGAGAAGGTGGCAGGGGATAGGGGACTCTGAACTTGACTGGGAGGAGCGTGTGGAGCTGGGGAAGGTCCCTGCGTCTGGGAGGAACACAGACTGAGCCTTCTTTCTGTTCTGGTGGCCAGGGTGGACCACCTAGAGGGAAGCCAGACTGCTTTGGCGGGGGTAGTCTTAGGTTAGGGGGTGTCAGGGGGTGGGGAGCTGTTGAGGTCATGGTAGGCCTGTCTCTCAGGGAACATTGCAAGAACACAACAAAGGTCGGCTTCAACCGCCCTTTCCAGACTGGGGTGCCTTCTTGAGGTCTGGAGCTGGGGCTGCAGGCGGAGAGGCACCACACTCAGCACCCCGTGAGCCCTAGAGATTGGTGGTAGGCGAGCGTTTGGGGTCCCCATCTCCAAGGAGAACGGGTAATGAGTCTTCTAGTTGCTCTGCGCCTCAGTCCCTGGGGGTCTGGAAAAACCCACTCCGGGGTCTGTACTTTGCCTGAGGGACAAATCCCGCAGGGTATGGAGAGCCTGAGCCCTGGAGGGGTGGGGTGGTGAGCTTGTTAGGAGTGGGGAACCCTTGGGATGGCGACTCCAGGGACCCAACACAACAGGACCTGAGGCCTCAGCCCCTCCCATCTCAGACGCCGAGTGAAGCGTGGGGCAGGCTGCCTGGGAAGCTCTGTTAGCCATGGTGAGTGTGAGTTGAAGTGTCTGTCCGGGACTCATCTCTCCGCTGGAGAGGTCAGCCTGGTCCTTCTCCAGCCTGAGGGCTGAGAGCTGAGGATGATGGGAGCGGAGAGCTGGGGAGTGATCGAGGGTCCACCGGGGGACCCCACCAGCACCGGGCACTGAAGGCTTGCTAGGAGGAGTCTGCTTTCTGCAGCGACAGAATAGGATGTGGGGGAGGAGTTGAGACCTGGGCAGGAAAGGAAGGGCTGGTCAGGGAGACCAGCACCCTGACACGCAGGTGTGGGGCAGAGCTGGACAGCGGGACCCTCCTGCTGTTGTGCCTCCCACGTTGCTGAGGGTGTGCAGCCCGAGAGTAAAGCCCGTTGCCCTCCTGGCATTCCAATCCTGGGTGACCCCGTGTGTGTTGGGAGGAGGAAGAGGGGAGTAAAATGTTCCATGAATAGTCGATGTGCTTTTATGCAGAAGGGTATCTGGGTGGAGTCGAACGTCCATTGTTTCTGATAGCAGAAAAGCACTGGGCAAGGACTTCAAGGGGCAAAATGAGCGTGCGGGTGGGTATCCTGCCCCAAACAGCAGCTCTTGCAAACCCCGTGGCCAGTACTTCTCTTCTGTAACCCGCGGGTCCGCTGGAGTGAGAGGGAATGTCATGCCACTGGTCAGTTTGGGTCTCTGGTCCCTCTCACTGGTCTGACTCACAGCGACTGTCTAGGACAGGGTGGAACTACCCTGTGGGTTTCCGGGACTCTGTCAATTTACAGGGGGCCAAATGCCTCTCCCACTGAGCGGCTGGTGGTTTCAAACTGCCGACCTTGCTAGCAGGCCCATGCGTCGCCGGCCGCTTCACCAGGGCTCCCTGGTTTGCGTTTAGTGTTGCAAACACGCAGCTTGCTTGCCTTGTTCCGGGACTGCTTTCCACCGTCACCTGGCAGAGTTACAGAAAGGAGCTGAGCCCCTCAGAGTCAGCTCACGGCCACAGATTCTCAGCCTCATTCAGGGTGATCTGCCTTCTCCTCCCTCCTCTCTGGGGTGGGTGTGGCGTCCTAGAGGCTGGAGAAATGCCCCCTCTGGGGTGAGGGCGAGGGACCCCTGATGGCAAATGGATGGAGTGTTTGACTACTAACCACAAGGTGCACAGTTCAAATGCACAAGTCTTTCTGTGGGAGAAAGATGAGGCTTTCTCTTCTCATGAAGATTTACAGTACTGAAAATTTGCAGGACCATGTCGTTCTGTCCTAGGAAGGCTGCTTGATTTGAATGTGGCTTGACGGCAGTGGGTTGGTGAGGGTAAGCCTGGTCGCGCTGTCGGGTCAGTGTTGGCTGGAAAACCATAAGGGCCCAGGTTCAAACCCACCAGCTGCTATTCCGGAGGAAGATGGGACTACTTGCTTCTCTTCAGATTGCAATCTCAGAAATCCTGTATGGGGCTGCTATGTATGGAAGGGATTCAATTCCCTTCAGTGGGATTTGGTTTTTGGTGGAGAGTGAGGGTGGAGAGGTGCTCAGGCGTCTTTCCTGAGCTGATCTGGGCTTCAGATGATGCCCTCTATCTCTGGAAGACATTATAATAATCAGCTTCCTGTTCTCCGGATTGCACCTGGTCTACTTCATCCTCCTGAGGCAGTAGCTGCAGGCTCCTGGACACCATTCTTGTTTCACACCTACATTGAACAAGCCAGGGAATTCCAGGGGATTCACTTTCAGCCTCTGTTCAGGTGGACAACTTCCCTCCACCTCTGCTGTCCCTCCTGGTGCAGCCCCATCATGGTGGTAGCCTTCTTCCTGGTTCTGACCTCCTCTCTCAGGCCATTCCTATTATGGCCACCAGAGGGCCACCATATAAGCACCTAAATCAAAACCCTGTTCTAGTTTACTACAGGAAAAAGTTAATTTTGCCCTTGGGTCCCAGCACGCACTGCCCCGTGCCTTCCTTGTCTTGGTCTCTGCCTAGTTTGCTCTTGCCCCCTCGCTGCCAGTTTCCTCCCTGCTCCCTGAACACACCGGGCGTTGTCCAGCCTCTACACACAGGCCGTGAACCTCACCAGGAGTGGCCTTCTCTCTCCCTGGCCCAGAACCGCCATCCTTTCTGTGAGCTGCTGCCCACGAACCCATCTGCACCACCCAGGAACACCCCGGTGTATAAGGGGGCGCATAGCCATCCCATCATCACAAGGACTGGGGGACCAAGCATCTCAGAACCCAGAACCAGGGACCGTTGCTTTCACCGGGACAAAGCTAGCGTCTCTTTGGGACAGAGATGAGACTTCCTGCTCTTGTACACACAGTGTCACCATGGGGTGGAATTGACTCTATGGTGGCCGTTTTTTTGTTTTGTTTTGGCGCCTCATAGCCACAGGTCCATCACAACACTGTTACCAAACCACATGAATCAAAGCCCTTGCCACCACTAGGCACATTGGAAGCGGTTTTAATGCCCGGATTTCCCAGTGCCAGTGATTTTTCTCAGCAGCATGGTTAGAATCCCCATATCTGGGGCACTCCTGGGCACCTCGATATGTCTGAGACCCTTTAGAAGTGTTTGCACTTAAGGTAAAACTTCTAACACAGAGGATGGCTCCTCTCCGGCTTGTTGCCCAGCCTCTCATCATGGGCCCTGTAAAGCATGCCTGTGGCCTGGCCATAGCCATAGCCTTTTGGCCCATACAGTATCAGTTGAGTCTTTCAGTACATTTTTAATGCAGCTTTTGGGTAAAATTACTCAAGTATATACTCGAGTATATAGGTACGTCTTTCCATAGAAGGATTCAGAGTTGATTTCTTCATTGTGAATTACCTGCGATGCTTCCTTACCTCCTCCTGCAATCTATGTAGAGAAAGTGACAGCAGAAAGCATCCGCAGTGGAAGCATCTTCAGGCACCTGGGTCTCCTTGTGCATGCACACAGTCTCCTACCGCGCCCACACTCATTTCCCTGCACAGGCATGCCACTTGGGAGGGTGGGTCTCACACTGTCCATTTGAAAGCCCTCCTGTGATGGACCCTTTCTTCCCTCTTTGGGGGATCATTAGAAGAGAACTATCCAAGCCTTAGCATCTTCATCTATCCATCCATCCATCCATCCATCCATCCATCCATCCATCCATCCATCCACTCACCTTCCTTCCTTCCATCCATCTATCCATCCATCCATCATCTACCTTGGGGAAGGATACTTTCTGCATTTTTTGCCCATTGTTTGTGAGATCCCTCGGAGTCAATTCTGACTTAGCATGACTCTCTGTCCCATAGACTGAAACATTGGCGGGTCCCGCCTCATCCTCACAGCTGTTATGTTCGAGCCCATGAATGCAATGCTGTCAATCTATTGCTTTGAGGGCCCTCTTGTTTGCCGATCCCCTACTTTACCAAGCATGGGGACCACTTTCTCCTGATCAAATGTTCAAAGTATGTGAGACAGAGTCTCACCCTCCTGGTTTCTAAGGAGCATTCTGGCCGTGCTTCCTCCAATATGGATTGGGGATTTGCTGGTGTTGCTGGTACATTCGATATTCTTTGTCAACGCCATTCAAATGCGTCGAATCTTCATTAGTCTTATTCCTTGTCCAGTTTCACATGCAGACGAGGTGGTGGAAAATACCTTGTCTCAGATTGGCTGCATCTTAGCCTTTAGTGTGCTGTCTCTTTGTCTTTTAACATTTTAAATAAGTCCTAGATAGCAGATTTAGCCAGTGCACTACCTCGTTTGACTCCTTGATTGCTGCTTGCGTGAGTGTTGATTGTAGATCTAAGTAAAATGAAGTCCTTGATGAATTAAAAATTTCTCTCATTGATCATGAAGTTGTCTGTTGGTCCAGACGTGAGGATTTTTTTTTTTACATTGAGTCATAATCCATTCTAAGGGCTGTAGTCTTTGATCTTCATCAGTCAAGAGCTTCAAGTCCAATTTGCTTTCAGAAAGCAAGATTGTGTCATCTGCCTATTGCAGGCTATTAATTTGTCTGGTCTTGATTCATTAATGTTCAATGATTCTGATGCTGTATTCTACTTCAAATAGTCCAGTTTATCAGATTATTTGTTTAGCATACAGATTAAATAGGTATGGTGAAAGAAGACAACACACACACACACACACACACACACTCCTTTCCTGATTTTAAACCAGGGAATGCTCTCTTGTTCTGTTCTTTTTTTTGGCATCACTGTCCTCTGGTGAAAGTGGGAGGCCCAGCTTTGCTCCTGGAGTGCTGCTGCTGGATTTGAACCGCCAAGCCAGTGGGTTGTAGTCCCGCACTCAACCACTATGCCACCGGGGCTCAGCGCTGTTCTGTTCTTATGACTGGTTTTTTATCTGTGTACAGGTTCTGTATGAGCACCATGAAGTTCTGGAATTCCTATCTTCTCAGTGTTATCCAAAGTTTTCCAAATGCCCTTGCATAGTCAATGAAATACAGGTGAACGTCCATCTGGTAGTCTGCTTTCAGACGAGATCCATCTGGTGTTAGCAATGATATTCCTGGTTCCACATTTTGAATGTAACTTGACTCTCTAGCAGTTCCTCGTTGATGTGCTGCTGCAAACATATCTTAATGAGCTGCAACAAAATTCTACTTGCTTATAACATTAGTGATATTTCTCAATTCTTTCTATATTCTGTTGGGCCAACTCTCTTTGGAATGACACACATATGGATCTCTTCAGTCATAGGCTACTGAATGTTTGCAGGGCTGCATCAGTTTGTGGAAACATGTCAATTGGTATTTCATCAATTCCTAGAGCCTTAATTTTCACCAATGCCTTCAGTACAACTTGAACTTCTTCCTTCCATACCATTGACTCTTGATCATATGCCACCTCTTGAAATCGTTGGTTGATCAATTCTTTTTGGTACAGTGGCTCTGTGTATTCTTTCCATCTTTTTTGATGCTTTCTATATCATTTAATTTTTCCTTGTAGAATTTTTCAACATTGTAATTCAAATTTGAGTATTTTTCTTTAGTTATTTTAGCTTGGAATATGTTGCACAAATCCTTCCCTCTTGACCTTCTAACTTGAGGTCTTTCCACATTTTATTAGAGAATGCTTTGCTTGATCTTTTTTTAAAAAATCATTTTATTGGGGGCTCATACAGCTCTTATCACAATTCATACCTCCATCCATTGTATATCAAGCACATTAGTACATTTGTTGCCCTCATCATTCTCAAAACATTTCCTTTTTACTTCAGCCTTTGATATCTGCTCTTCATTTTTTCCTCTCCCTCCCTGCACCCCTTCCCTCATAAACCTTTGATAAATCATAAATTATTATTTTTTCATAGCTCACACTGTCTGATGTCTCCCTTCATCCAATTCCTTGCTGTCTGTGGGAGGAGGTTTCCCCTTTCTACCCCACCTTCCTTCCACCCACCCTCCCGGTATCGTCACTCTCACCACTGGTCCTGAAGAGATCATCTGTCCTGGATTCCCTATGTTTCTGGTGCCTCTCTGTACCAGTGTACATCTTCTGGTCTAGCCAGATTTGTAAGGTAGAATTGGGATCATGATAGTGGGGGGAGGAAGCATTTAAGAACTAGAGGATGGGGCTGAGTCCCGGTGACGTAGTGGTTGTGCACTGGACTGTGGCCCACTGGGACGGAGGTTCAACTCCAGCAGTGGGGCTGGAGAGCAGTGATGCCCCCCCAAAAACAAAAACAAAAACACCTCAAAAAAAAAAAAAGAACTAGAGGATGTTTCATCATTGCTACATTGCACGCTGACTGGCTCATCTCCTCCCCAGGACCCTTCTTATAAGGGGATATCCAATTATCTACAGATGGGCTTTGGGTCCCCAATCTGTACTCCCCCTCATTTACAATGATATAATTTTTAGTTCTTTGATGTCTGATATCTGATTTCTTCGACACCTTGTGGTCACACAGGCTGGTGTGCTTCTTCCATGTGGGCTTTGTTGTTTCTGAGTTAGATGGCCGTTTGTTAACCTTCAAGCCCTTAAGACCCCAGATGCTATAGCCAGACACTGTCAGTTTTCTTTACCACTTTTGCTTATGTGCACATTTGTCTTCAGTGATGTTGGGAAGGTGAGCATCATGGAATGCCACTTTAATAGAACAAAGTGTTCTTGCTTTGAGAAGCTACTTGAGGAGAGGCTCAATGTCCATCTGTTGCTTTAGTACTAACCTATAAATATATGCATCTAGATCTATTTCCCCATCGTATATAAAAATATTTATCTATTTGCATGCCTGCATTTAGACCTCTATAAATGCCCTCTGCCTCCTATTTCTTTCCTCTTTCCTTTTACTTTCCTCTTGTCCCAGTAACATGCTCAGCCTTCATTTGGGTTTCAGTAATTCCTCTTGGTTACATTACCCTTGATCAAGTCTTACCAGGCCTCTCACACCATCCTTGCCACTGATTTTGGATCACTTGTTGTTCCCTTTTCCTTGGATTGGTCAACACCACCTCCTTTCCTTCTCTCATGTCCATCCCTCCCCCATACCCCCCACCCCCTGGGAACCTTCGGTACCATTGTTTTCTCTTCCAGACTGTTCATCCAGTCTATCTTCTCTAGATAGACTTGCAGAGATAATAACACACACACAAAAAGCAAGACATAAGAAAACAAAATGATGACAACAACAAGAAGCCCAAAAGTCCAGAAAAGATACATAAATAAGTAAAAATAATAATAAAAAAGAAAAACCTGTAAATAGTTTAAGGTCTGTTTTTGGACCTCTAGGAGTGTCCTCCAGTCAAATCTGATGGGGTGCCATGCCCTGGCCCCAAAGTCTATCGTTGACACTCCCTCAGGACCTCCATGCTTTGTTCTCCTTGCTGCTCTGCTGCAAGCCCTTATTGTTTTGCCTCAGTGTGTGGGGTCAGACCAGGTGAACGTCCAACTCTGTGTCTCCAGTGTTGTCTCCCATAGGGCTTTGGGTCAGCAAGAGATGTTATATCTCATATTGGGGCTGGCCATATGGTCCTCTCTGTGCATTGGCTGTTCTGAGCAGGGATATCATCCTCAAGGCTTGGTGGGCCAGGATGTGCTGCACTCTCTCTTCCTCCCTCTTCATTTGCTCCCGTGTGCTCTAGTCAGACATGGCCCTCTCCCCGAGCTGCAGCTTCAGTGCTATCCTCTGAAGTAAATTCTACTGGGGGAGGAACAATTGTCCATGTAGTTGGAACTAGAGCCTGGCCCTTGAGCTGCCTTTTCTGTTTAGTTCTTTTACTTCCTCATTTTCCCCATAACCTTAGCTATACTCAATGCTCAAGGTCAAATTTCAGAGTCTTCCCTGGGACCCGTGTTGGTCTCTTCTTTCTTTCCTGTCTTTTAAGATGCAGCTTTGCTTTCTTCATGCATGATCTTCATGTCATTCCACATTTTGTCTGGTCTGGGTTCATTAATGTTCAATGCATCAAATCTTTTCTGTGGTCTCTAAATTCAGGTGGGGGTTGCAATTTGAGGTTGCATTTTGCCTTTCATTGGCTTGTTTTAGTGTTCTTCATCTTTCACTGGAACTGACATAGGAGCAATTGAGGCCTGTTCCCGCCATTGACTCATGACCTTGTTTTGTTTGCTTATATTGATCTTCTTCATCATTTCTTCCCACAGGTATATAGTCAGTTTGATAACTGTGTATTTCACCTGGCAAGGTCCACATCATGCAGTTTTAAAAAATGATCTGCAGTGAAGTCACTGGGCTTGTCAAAGTAGATTTCCAATGTTATTTCTATTACCAAGGTTCTATTTTCCAACTACTGATCCTTTTGCTTTGCTTCTGACTTTCGAAGTCCAATTGCCAATAATTATCAGTGCACCTCGATTGCCCTTTTGATCAATATCAGATGGAAGACATTGATAGAATTGTTCAATTTCTTTATCACTGGTGTAAGTGGTTGGCATGTAAATTTGAATAATGATTGTATTAACTGGTCTTCCTTGTGGATACATAGATATTATCCTATCACAAACACCACTGTATTTTTTTTTTAGGCATCACTGCCCTCAGGTGGTGGGAGTAGGAGGCCCAGCCTTTGCTCCGGGGAGCCAGAATTGAACCTCCATCCACCGAGGCTCAGCCCAACACTGCTGTATTTTAACATAGACCTTGAAATGCTTTTTTGTTGTTGTTTGCTGTTGTTGTTGCACATAGCTTTTTAAAAATGTTAAATGATGATTTTATTTGAGGTTCTTACAGCTTTTATAACAATCCATACATTAATTGTATCAAGCATATGTTGCCACCATTCTTTTCTAGACATTTACTTTCTATTGAGTCCTTTATATCAGCTCCTCCTTTTCTCCTCCTTCCCCACTCAACCTTCCTGACCCCTTGATAAATGATAAATTACTGTTATTTTCATATCTTACACCATCTGCTGCCTCCTTGCCCTCACTGTTTCTTCCTCCTGGAGGGTGTGTGTGTGTGTGTGTGTGTGTGTGTGTGTGTGGTGATGTGTTGGTTATTTTGATTGGTTCCATCTTCCTCCTCTCCTCCCCCCCACTCCCCTACCCTTCTGATATTGCTATTCCCATTCCTGTTCTTGGATTCCTTGTGAGCTCTTATCTCTTATCTGTACTTGTGCACATGCTCCTGCCTCGTCTACAGTGAAAGTCAGTACCGGGGTCATGTTGTTGGTGAGGAAGCCTCAAGGAACCATCAGTGTATGCTTCATCAGTGCTTGAAATGTTCTTTTGATGATGACTGTATTGCCATTGATCTTGAATGTGTTATTCTTGGCAAAGTAATCCATAAATTGTCTGACTTAAAGTGAACAATGCCTGTCCATTTCAGCTCATCAGTGCCTCAAATCTTTATGTTTATTTGCTCCATTTTATTTTTAGTGATTTTCCATTTTCCCTCCTTCTTATTTTGTGCCTTCTACATTCAGATGGTTAGTAGATGTTCCCCATGGCTACTTCCCACTTTCAATAGTGTCCACCAGTCAATGTGTAGGGACCCTGGTGGCAGAGCTGCCTCCTTGTGGGGCTGCTCACCACAGTCAGCAGCTTGAACTCCTCAACTGCTTTGAGGGAGAAAGATGAAGCTTTCTGCTCCCATAAACCAGCCAGGCAGTTCTACTATGTCCTACGGTGTGGGTTTGAGTGGGGATGGACTCGATGATGGTAAGTTTGGATCTGGCTTGATCAGCAGATGTAGATTTCCCAAAGCTCTGTTCTCTCTGCAGTATTCGTGCTGGCTCCACCTGGGGAGGCAGCCCTTCCTGAGTCCTGTTTCGCACGCCTCTCAGTCTGAGACCCTGAGATTGAATCATCGTCTTGAAGTCATCATGATTATCCATCATTATGAATAACCATCACCTGGCCCTATAACAGACCCTGCTTTGCTGCTATTTGTAACATTTTCAGTGAGGAATCCTTCAGGAATGTCCGCCCATTCTTTCTTCTCAAGCTATTCTTAGTCTGAGAGCTCCAGTGAAACCAGTCCAGCAGGGATGATCCTGACGGAGTTGGAAATATTAAGTTCACACCTTCCAGCACTACAGTCCTACTCAAGCCATCACAGTAAGACAATCTGATAGACAAGTGGTGGTTTGAAAATATTCTGTTAATAAAGATACAGAAATGGATAGGTGTGTCTGGGTATAAACAGTCGGCATTTTAAGTATTTGAAAATGTGATTTTTTGAAAAGTGTTTATCGTGGTTTGCGGTCGTTTGGTGTCATCCAGTGCATTCCAGCTCACAGAGACACCATGGACAACAGGTCCTGTGTCATTCTCCACAACTGTTCTTATGCTTGAGCCTGTTGGCTGCAGCCACTGGGTCACTCCATCTTGTCAAAGGCCGACTGCTTTTTTCGCTGGCCCTCTACTCTACCAAGCATGATGTCCTTCTCTAGGGACGTGTCTCCCTGAAAACGTGTCAAGAATATAGGAGACAAAGTCTTGCCATCCTTGCTTGTATGGAACATTCTAGCTATATTTCTTCCAAGATAGACTTGTTTGTTCTTTCAACAGTCCATGGTACTTTCAATGCTTTCACCAGCACCAGAACTCAAATATGTCTTCCTTCTTCAATGTTCAACTTTCACATGCATACGAGACCATCGAAAATATCATGGCTTGGGTCAGGCACACTTCGGTCTTCAAAGTAACATCCTTGCTTGTGCAACAGATTTGCCCACTGCGATGCATTGCGTGATCTCTGGACTGCTGGCTGCCTCCATGAGCATTGGTTGTGGATGCAAGCAAAACAAAATCCTTGACAACTTCAAACTTTTATGGTTTATCATGATGTTACCTATTGGTCTCCTTTGCCTTGAGCTGTAATCTACACTAAAGGCTGCAATCCTTCATCTTCATCAGCTTGTGCTTCCATTACTCTTCACTCTAGCAAGCAAGGCTGTATCATCTGCAAACACAGGTTGTTAATAAGTCTTTCTCCAATCCTAATGCCACATTCTTCTTCATATAATCCAGTATCTCTGATTATTTGCCATCACACAGATGGAAAAAATATGGATGGAAGATACAATCCTGATGGAGACCTCATAACTGCTTCTTGATCCAGCTATAGGTTATCCAAGAACACATTGTAGTATTTTGGGATTTCCATTTTTTTTCAGTTGGTTACAGTTCACATGATCACATACCTTGGCATAGTCAATAAAAGACAAGCATCTTTCTGGAATTATCTGCTTTTATCTAAGATCCAGCTTGACCTGTGTGTTACTGGTTTGTTGAAAGCTATGCCACTGGTATTTTTAAAAAGTCAGCAGGGTTAGTCAGAGGGACCTAGTTTTAGCAGATATTTCAGACTGGAAAAAACTCCATCGAAAGAATAGGCTGTCCACATCTGAGAAATTAACCACAAGTTGAAATATTGTTATATACTGAAAACCCCATGAAAAGAAGAATAGCATTGTCAGAGATAGTGATAGAAGATGAGCCCTTCCGGCTGGAAGATACTCAAAATATGACTGAGGAATATTGTCTTCTTGAGGAAGAGTTGACTATAATGACTTGGGACCTTCATTTGCTGATGTAGCATGACTCAAAATGTGAAGAAACAGTTAGTAACATTTGCTAATAACTGGAATTTGGAATTCACCAAGTTGAATCTAGGAAAATTAGGAGTTGTAAAAATGAAATGTAATAAATAATACCCAACATTCCAGGCATCAGTGAGCTGATAATGGATGGGTATTGGCCATTTTGAATCAGAAAATGATATAATTGACTCTGCCTAGAATGACACAATCAAGAAGATTGGCATTGCATTCATTATCAAAAAGGAGGTTAAAAAAACATTTTATTGGGAGCTCTTACAACTCTTACCACAATCCATCCATCCATCCATCCATCCATCCATCCATCCATCCATCCATCCATTGTGTCAAGTACATTTGTACATCTCTTGCCATTGCTAATTTCCAAACATTTTCTTCTATTTGAGCCCTTGGTATCAGCTCTTTCCCCTCCATCCCACTCCCTCCCTCATGAATCCTCAATAGTTTATACATTATTATTTTTTTCATGTCTTACACTAACTGCTGTTTCCCTTCACCCACTTTTCTTTTATTCAACCCCCAGGGAGGGGGTTATATGTAGATCATTGTGGTCCGTTCCTCTTTTCTCCCCCCACCTTCTCCTTTCCCTCCTGGTATGGCTGCTCTCATTATTGATGCTGAGAGGTTTATCTGTCCTGGATTCCCTTGGTTTGAGATCTTATCTGTACCAGTGAACATGTTCTGGTCTAGTTGGATTTGTGAGGTAGAATTGGGATCATGATAGTGGGGAGAGGAAGCATTAGAGAACTAGAGGAAAGTTATATGTTTTATCAGTGCTATACTATATCCTAATTGGCTCATCTCTTTCTTGTGACCTTTCTGTGAGAGGATGTCCAATTGTCTACTTTGGGTCTCCATTCTGCCCTGCCCCTCGTTCACAATGATATGATTTTTAAAATTCTAGCACTTTGATGTCTGAGACCTGATCCCATTGACACCTCATGATCACACAGACTGGTGTGCTTCTTCCATGTGAGCTTTGTTGCTTCTTAGCTGGATGACTGCTTGTTTATTTTCAAGCCTTTAAGACCCCAGGTGCTTTATCTTTTGATGGCCGCCACCACCAGCTTTCTTCACCACCTTTGCTTCTGCACCTGCTTTGCTTTCAGCGATCATATCAGGAAGGTGAGTATCACAGAATTCTGAGTTATTAGAACAAGTGTTCTTGTGTTGAGGGAGCACTTGAGTAGAGACCCAATGTCCTTCTGCTACCTTAATACTTAACATATAAATATGTGAACACAGATCTACTATTATTATATACAAATATGTTTACTTATGTACATGTCTGTATTAGACCTCTATAAATATTCTTTACCTCCTAATTCTTTCCTCTATTTCCTTTTACTTTCCTCTTGTCCCACTATCATATTCAAACAATCAAACCTTCATTTTGTTTTCAGTAATTTCTTTCGGCTACATTGCACTTGATCAAGTGCAAACATCCTACATCCTCCTCCCCATTGATTTCAGATCACTGCTGTTCCCTCATCCCTGGATTTGTTGAAAGCCCCGTTCCTTTCCTCTGCCTTCCCTTCTACCATGTCCCCTTGAAAGCATCGGTCCCATTGTTTTCTCCTTCAGATTGTTTATCCTTCCTCTTAAAAAAATTCTTTTGTTGAGGGCTCATCCAACTTTTATCACAATCTATACATAAGTCCATTGTGTGCCAAGCACACCTGTACATCAGTCTCATAACATTTGCTTTCTAACTAAGCCCTTGGCATCGGTTCCTCTATTACTCCTCCCTCTCTGCAACTCCACCCCCCTTTGATAATTTATAAATTATTATTACTTTGTCATATCTTACACTGTCTGAAGTCTCCCTTCACCCACTTCCCCATTGTCCATATCCCAGGAAGGAGGTTATATGTAGATCTTTATAATCGGTTCCCCCTTTCTCCCCACCTTCCCACCACCCTCCTAGTATCACCACTTTCATCACTGGTCCTGAAAGGATCTTCTGTCCTGGATTGCCTCTGTTTCTGGCTCTGATCTGTGCCAATGTACATTCTCTGGTTTAACTGGATTTGTAATGTAGAATTGTATCCCTCCTATCTTGTCTAGATAGACACGCAAAAACAATAAAAGAAAACAAAAAGCAAAAAAAAGAAAACAAAAAGCAAAACAAGGGCTGAGCCCCGGTGGCATAGTGGTTGTGCACGCAACTGTGACCCACTGAGATGGAGGTTCAATTCCAGCAGTGGCTCCACAGGAGCAAAGGCTGGGCCTCCTACTCCCACCA
>PVJH01037848.1:0-17583 GCA_004026705.1 Nesogale talazaci | reverse complement strand
GTTGGCGGCAGAGCGGCTAAGAGCTGGGCGAGTGGAAAAGTTACCAGCTGTGTCATGAGATAAAGCTGTGGCCGTCTGCTGCCCCAGAGATCACATAGCCTTGGAAGCGTCATGACAATTCGGCCTGTAAAATCATTTTGAGTAGAAATTGTCAGCAATGGTTTTTCCCTTGGGTAATAGTCCAAATCAACAGTCATTGAGTTGATGCTGACTGACAGAAATACCCCAGGACAGGCTAGAACTGTGGGTTTCCGGGACTGTAACTCTTTACAGGAGTAGAAAACCATTGCTATCTTCCGTGGAGAGGCTGTTGGTATTGAATAGCTTACCTTGCAGTTAGCAGCCCAATCTATAACCCTTACATTACCAGGGCTCCCTGGGACAGGAATATGCTCATTTTGTTGTCAAAGGTCACCAAGCAGGTCATCAACTCACCTGATTCCACACACCAGGTGCAAAGGCTGCCCTGTCCTGCACCATCCCATGATCAGTTATAGATTCAGAGCAATGAGGTTTTCCCTGGCTTATCTGAGAAACACATGACCAGGGCAGTCTGCGTTAATCTGGAAACTAGTCTGCATTAATCTGGAAACTCCACTGAAACCTTTGCAGCATCACAAAACCCTGTAAGCTTCTACAGATGGATGGATGGATGGATGGATGGATGGATGGATGGATGGAGGGAAGGACCGTAGTGGGAATCACACAAGGTTTTCCACAAGGAAGGCATGAAGTCTACCACTGACCCACCCATGATCATTTCACACATAAGCAAATGGAGACTTTGAAAATTAAGTCACTTGGCAAGTGCCTCTAGGGGTTCGGTGGTGGATTCTAGCATCTAGCTAGCTAGGGCTGCGGGAACAGAACTGTCACACGTTGGGAGGGGTTGAGGACTCATGAGTTCTCGCAGGACCCACCGCTCTCCCTCCTCCTCAAAGACCTCAGGGGATAGGCCCACATGGTCTGATCCTCGTTCAATCGAGGAAACCCCACAAAATCATGAGAACCAAGGGGATCCGATCTTCAGGGCCTATTTCAGAAAACTCCTGAAACTTCCCAGCTCATTCAGGGTAGGCCTCGCCGGAGAGCCACCAAGTATTTGAAAGATGTCACTTTGCAGTGGCAGCAGGTACTCTCCCCGAGGTGGAATGAGGCAGAGTGTGTACACAGACCCAACAGTGGGGTTGGACCCAGGATCAATGACCCAATGACTTGCTGCACCTGCTTACGTTGCAGGAAGTCAAACTGACCTTACAAGGTTCGAGGGGGATTCTCTGGTCATGGAGCACAACTGGGTGACCCGCTGCCAAACGTGCAGACTCCCTGGAGGGGTCGGCCAGCCATGCATGAGCTCTCATGGAAATGATCCTGCCACAGGGAAATGATCCTGACTGAAAAGGAACAGATGAAAAGGGAGAGATGAAATGGAAGAAGCAAAACCGAAAAGGAAGAGATGAAATGGAAGAAGCAAAACCGAGGGCTCAGGAGTCAATGGAGCTTACAATAAAGGTTAAAAACAAAAGAAACGCCACAAGCTGACGGTTTTAACAAGCCCATTTCTTGTTTCACGGTTTGGGAGGTTCCAAGAGTAAATCCAGAGTGCAGGTCTGGGGAAAGGAAGGCTTTCTCCTCCTCTCGCCACCTGTGGGCCTGGAGTCCCTCAGAGAGCTCCTGGGTAGTGACTGCAATCTTCCTGAGGTCTCTGAGGTGCTCAGCATGGGGGCGGGGGGGGGCAGTCCAGAGGATGCCCTGTTCCTCCTTCTCTGTTCATTTCGCTCTTTGGTTTTAAAAAAAATCTCTGGCAAGATAAAAGGTGATGCACACCACACTTCAAGGAAACCACTCAGATCAGATCAGGGCCGTGTTCTCAGTCTCCCATCTCAGTCTCCTTACAACTGATTGATCGATCCTAGAAGATCACTTGGTGGGAAGTGAGCACAATTTGTAAAGGTGACACAGTATCTCTTACACAACTGCCATACAGCTGAGAATCAGGACCAGCAGAGTTGATACGTATTTGGGGAGTGTGAGAGGAGGGGAGTCTGGAAAAGACACGGTTCAACATACGACATTGTAGCAGAAAGGAAGCCCTCAAACCCTTGTTTCCTGTACTCTGTGACCTTTGATTTTTATATATTCTGTGTATTGCTGCCTCTCGGCTGTCACTGATAAGAATCTGTGGACAGAGTTCAGCTGTGAGTCTTGGCTGAGGACTTGGTGAAATGATATGATGGATGAAACATGGTAACAAATTCAAATTCTTTGATGGTTATGAATTCTTCCTCTGAGTGAAGGGTTCGGCCTATGCCTTCTCCTCTTGGATATGGACTGGATTAGTGACATGCTTGGCCAATAAAATGTAGTAGAAATTACTATATTATTTCATTTCTAAATCTAGGTTAAAATATCTTGGGGCTGAGCCCCAGTGGCGTAAGTGGTTGAGTGCAGGACTGCAGCCCATGGGCTTGGCGGTTCAAATCCAGTGGCGGCTCTCAGGAGCAGCACTGGGTAGCACCCATGACCACCAGAGGGCAGTGATGCCCCCCAAAAAAGAAAAAAGAAAAAAATATATCTTACAACTTCTACCTGGGCCTCTGGAAATCCTAGCTTTTGAAGCCCTGTTGTTGTTAGATGTTATGTTAGTCTGGGTTGACTTGAGAAACAGATTCATAGATGCTCATTTGTATAAAAGAAAGTACTTTATATAAAAGAGCAATTGTATATTGAGAAAATATTCCAGCCCAGTCCAGTACAAGTCCATAAATCCAATATTAGCCCATATGTCTTATACTAGTATGTAAATTCTTCTTCAGAAACACGCAGCACATGCAATGACACCAGATGCAGGAAGATCACAGGCCACTGGGTGGAAAGTCTTGTGGCTCCAGTGGTGGCAGAAGCATCTCAGCATGGGTCTCCACATGGCTCCCCCCACTCTAGGGCTCTGGCTCCATCCATGTAGCTTCATGTGCCTTGTCAGCAGGAATGTGAAGCAGAGAGTGTGTGTTCTCCCTCCAGGGAGGAAGTCAGGAGTTCCCAGAATCCTCAAGAGAAGGCCATGCGCACACAGAAGCCTCATTGGTTATGACCTGATTGATAGGCTAGACTCCAGCCTTTGCTGAAGTTGACAGATTATGTAACTGTACACAGATGCCATCAAGTCGGTTTCAACCCATAGCAATCTTACGCACAACAGAGTGGAACACTGGCTGGTCCTGCCCCACACTCACCACTGTTCCTGTGCTTGAGGCCATGTTTGCAGCCCCTGCCCCTCTACTTTACCAAGTATGATGTCCTTCTCCAGGGACTGGTGTCTGCTGAAAACATTTCCAAAGTATGTGGGATAAAATCTCTACATCCTTGCCTTTAAGGAGCGCTCTGGCTGTACTTCCTCCAAGACAGATTTGTTTGCCTTTTTAGCTGTCCGTGGTATTTTCGATATTCTTCTCCAGCACCACAATTCACACGCACCAATTCTTCTTTAGTCTTTCTTGTTCAATGTCCAACTTTTACATGCGTATGAAGCAATTCAAAATACCATGGCTTGGGTCAGGTACAACTTCGTCTTCAAAGTAACATCTTGCTAGTCCGTACTCTTAAGGGCGTCTTGTACAGCAGATTGACCCGATGCCACACGCCTTTTGATCTCATGACTGCTGTTCTCATGAGCAGTGATTGTGGGTGCAAGCAAGACACTGTCCTTGACAATTCCAGTCTGTTGTACATTTACCACGATGCTACGCATCAGTCTAGTTGGAGTCCTGTGCTCCCACTAAGTTGAACTACTCTGAGGCAGCATGATGGGAGAGACCGGGGAAGTGTCCTTAGTCTGCAAGATGAGAGATACCCTGCAGATCCCAGATGGCCCCACTCACAGCCATCGGAGGCATGAGACCCAGACAGTCTGGGGCAGAGACAGCGGTACCCCTGAGCTCTGCCTGAAAGGCCTAGTTGTGAGAAAAGAAAGGCTTGTTGTTTTAAGCTAGTCTGGTGTACTCCGATGAGTGGAGCAGATGGTGAGGGCAGCCTGAGCCTTGGCACTGGCCGGGCTGCCCACCCACAACTCTATTGATTGGCGGCTCCAAAGGACTTGGAGCGGCAACTCCAGAAACCAGGCCTGGACTCAAAGAGAACCTGGATGGGGTCTAGAATGACCCAACTGTTCCAACTCTTGTGGCCAGTGTGCCCGGTGACCTCTAATGACCTCTAACTTTCTGTGGCCACAGTCGATTCCGCTCTCATCTCTGCTCTACCTTGCGGTCCTTTACCTGACCTCTGCCCTGTGCCTCCGTTAGCTTCAGAGCCTGGGACAGCCCTCCAAAGCTTCCCGGGGACCTTTCCCCCGGTGGGCACTGGTTGAGGTCCTGCTGCAATCTACATGAGTCCCACACCGCTTCCCCAACTAGAAGAGATGATCCGGAAGCTGGGAACTCAGAGGTTCCTGCTCAAACGTCTCTCTTCCAGCCTCTCGCCCCCATGCCTTGCTGGCTTCATTCCTGAGTGTAAGCCGCAAGGTTACCTGTCTGCTTCCTGGCCTTCGCCTGCATGCCCCAGAGGAAAGATGCCACAGGGAAAGGCCCAAATCCTAGCCAAACTCATTGTCACCAAGACGATGCCTACTCGCAGCAACCTTGTAGGACGGGGCAGAACTACCGCTGTGAGTTTCCAAGACTATCTCTGGGCGGCAACAGAAAGCTCCATCTCTCTCCTGGGCATTGACAGGTGATGGCTCTGAACTGCTACCTTTGAAGCTTGAGCCCTACGCATCACCACTGTGCCACCAGAGCCCTTTCCTGGGAACGGAGCGAGGACGGCAGGCTGGCGAGCTTTTCTGGGGGTGTGGAGCATTTCTGAAGAAGGGCTTCCAGCTCAGTTGCCTCTGTGGTCTCCCCCTTGGGGACCCTCTCACTGTGTCAGCACGACCCTACTGTTTCCACGCTTCAGCAGGTGGCTGGGAAGCCGCTTCCACTCTAACACTCAGATCCAATTTAGACAAAAACTTCTTTCTTTGTGCCTCAGCACAGCTGACCAGACTAGCATTTTAAAAGTCTACTGAGCACTAAAGAGACTGAAAATGACCTAATTGCAGAAAATATAAACAGCTTCAAACAAACAAACAAACAAACAAACAAAAACAGACCTCTCATCCAAATAGTAGAATCTAATTCTCCGGTAATTCCTGTCTTACAACAACTTTTGTTTTTTGTTTTTGTTTTTGTTTGTTTGCTTTTTTTTGGGGGGGGGGGGGCGGATCACTGCTCTCTGGTGGTGGGAGTAGGAGGCCCAGCCCCACTGCTCCGTCCCAGTGGGCCGCAGTCCCGCGCACAACCACTACGCCACTGGGGCTCAGCCCTGCAACAACTTTTGGTTGTCTTTCTGTTCTGTTCCGTCCTCCTCTGTACCCTATAATAACTCCTTTCCCCCCAAAGTTCTCAAATTTAGACACAAGCTCCTCAAGGTCTCTTGGGGCTTCCTTCTCATTTCTGGACTGTGGGATATATATATATATATATATATATATATATATATATATATATATATATATATATAATCATTCATTGGGTCAATTCCAACTTCCATTGACCCTCTAGGACAGAGTAGAACTGTTCCTGCAGCTATCTGAGACCACAAAACCTTGTCTTCCTCCTGGGGTGCAGCTGGTGGTTTCAAATTGATGACCTTGCAGTTCACAACCTAGCACGTAACCACTATACCACCTGGATTCTTGGGACATATCATGGCTGCTGCTAATTGACATGAACACATCGCTGCATTTTTTGTGGTTTGCTTGTTCCAGACTCATCTCTTCCAGAGGGTGAAATTTCATCCTCCCTCTGTATCCCAGAAGTTGCAGTTGCCTGACAGACAAATAAATGGTTTGTGTTTGGCCACGAACCTGAAATGGATGGTTGGAACCCATAGAAGAAAGGCTTGGCGAGCTACCTGCATAAAGGTCATGGCCAGGAAAATGCTACTCTGTAACAGCAGGGGCTACTTCAAGTCCAACTAATTCTCTGACAATGGGTCAAAGCAGGCCTGGGGTTCAGACAGGTATGCTCAGTTGGAGGGGGCTGATCCCTGACAGGGAGCCCATCAGAAACATTCCCAGAGAGATCTCTGAACCTGCAGTCAGAGCACTTCACCTGAGAAGAACAAGTGTGCTTATGAATGAACACAGTCACTCCCGGCCAAGGCAGGCCTACTCTGGGGAAACAAGAAGGGTGTTTTAGATCTCACCTTAGTATTATCATTATTATTTTTAATTATATTGAAATAATGTCAATCATAGAGTCGTTTTTTACTTGGTTAAGTGTGTTCTATCATTTTCTGGAGCCCCAGCACATAATGGCCACGCGTTCAGCTGCGATTGGCAAGCTGAGCGGTTCCCATGGCCAGCCAGTGCAGAGCCGCAGTATCAGCAGCTCCCGGGGGGCTTCTAGCCGGTGCTGAGGCAGCACTGATTCTGTGGCCCTGAGCTTGGTTGAGCTTGCTTAGTTTCTTTGTGCTGCTCTCCTAGAAATTTCACAAGTGGGTAATTTTCATGAACAGAAATCCATCTTTTCACAGGTACCAGGCTAGAGTCTGGATTTGGGGTACAGGCCCTAGCGGGGAAAGACCTCTCGTCTACTCTGGACTACAAGCGCTCTGTGTCTCACCCGCTCTCCTCCGGGGCTCACCGCCTGGCCTGACTTCCCCCACCATCCTCAGCCAGGCTTGCTTTTCCCCACCCCTGCCTCGTGCAGCATCTTGCCTGCTGTTTTATCTCCAATGCGTAGGACGTACCCTACCCATAGTTTAGTCCACAGCCACCTCCCAGGAGAAAGATGAGGCTGTCTGCTCCTTAAAGATTACGAAAGCCCCAGAAACTCCATATAGGACCGCTGTGAGTCAGCAGCTAATTGACAGCTGTGGGCTTGGCTTCGGTTGGGTGGCTCATGGTCTCCAGTGTGACATCCCACAATTGTTCCTATTTTGTAGGCTTGTGCGGCTCCTTTCACCAAAACTCCCTGGTCTGACTCAGAGTGACCAGATAGGACAGAGCAGGACTGCCCTCAGAGTTTCTTTCAGGGAGTAGACAGGAGCAGTCAGCTGGTGGGTTCAAACCACCGATTTTGTGGTTAGCAGCTCAGTGCGTAGCTTCTGTTTTCCCAAAGGAGGATGGTATGGATTGAATTGTGTAAACTGAAAAGATATGACCAAGTCCCCAAACCCTGTGAATGTGGCCTGGTTTAGAAATAGGTGATTCAAGCATATTTATTGAGAGCCAACCATGATGCAGACACTACGCTAGATCCTGAAGACTCAGATGAATAAGCTTACCCTTAAGCTTACCCTTGAGAACCTACTTCTATACATAGGATACAGACACATAATCAGGGTCACCAATGCTGATAGATGCTTAAGGGCGGTGGTATGGAAATACAGACAGGAATTGTTGAACCAGATTGGAATGGTGCTGGGATTCTCATGTGAAGGAAAGAAGGCTACACTTGATTCATTCACGTATAAAGAACAGTGTGGCATCTGACTTGATATCCTTTTCCAGAGACTGATCTCTTCTGACAATATGTCCAAAGCATGTAAGATGAAGTCTTGCCCAGCTTGCGTCTAAAAAGCAATCTGGCCGTACTTCTTCTAAGACAGACTTGTTTGTCCTTGTGGCAGTCCATGGGACTTCCAGAGTTCTTCTCCAGCACCATCGTTCAAATGCAGCGATTCTTCCTGAGTCTTCTTTATTTAGTGTCCAACTTTCACACATTTATTTAGGGATGGATTATTGGCAGCTATATCACCTACAATAGTATCTTAACTTTATTGGAGCTATATTAAGAAATAAGGGGCTGAGCCCTGGTGACGTAAGTAGTTGAGCGTGGGACTGCGGCATGCGGGCGTGGTGGTTCAAATCCAGTGGCTGCTCTCAGAAGCAGCACTGGGTAGCTCCCACAACCACCAGAGGGCAGTGATGCCCCCCCCCTACAAAAAAAAAGAAAGAAAGAAAGTTCCAGGCTGAGCCCCGGTGGCATAGTGGTTGTGTGCAGGACTGCAGCCCACTGGATTGACGGTTAGAATCCAGCAGCAGCTCTCCAGGAGTAAGGCTGGCCTTCCTACTCTCACCAGAGGGAAGAGATGCCAAAAGAAAGAAAGTAAGTAAGTTCCTATGCCTTAAAAAAAAAAAAAAAAAGTGATGACGCTCTCAGTAACCTGGGGTTAGCTACTCCATCTGAAACTGCACCTACAAGCCAATTTTCAAAAGGTTGTGTGTATGTGGAGTTTTAGAAAGGGAGGCAGGGAAATGAGGGGCAGGGAAGGCACTACTGTCTGATACACTTTGGGAAAGGCATCACGTCTTCAAAACCTCTGCTATTGCATCGGTTCTCTCTTTGAGAACAGCCTTTGACTTGACAAACATTTCCAAAGTGACTCTATGCTAATAGATGAAATATGTGTGGCCAGCAGTACCCCAAAAAGGGTCATTTCTTGACATTTGGAGACTTTTCAAATTGCACTTCTATAATGCATATTTCCTAAGGTGTTGCTAAGGAGCTCTGGTGACGTAGTGGTTATGCGTTGGGCTGCTAACCCTGAGGTCAGCGATTCTAAGGAGGAGGAAGATGAGATTTTCTACTGTCATCTCAGGAACGCGCAGGGGCAGTTCTAGGATGTCCTCTAGCGTCGCTATGAATCGGCATCGACGAGGCGGCAGGGGCGGGTTTGGCTTAAGGCAAGGGTCGGCAAACTGCGGCTCTTGAGCCCTGTGCGGCTCTTTCAGTGTGAACGTGCTGCTCTGAAGGAACAATGGAAACATTTGAAGGTCATTATTTCACATTGTGGTGATTTTGTTTTTTGGAAAAACCTACTGAAGGCTCTTGAGTGATTTTAAAGTTCTTAGGAGGGACAGGATTGGCTCTTCGGTCTCGAGAGTTTGCTGATCCCTGCTCTAAGGTCACCCTGACTCTGTCCTAGTAGAGCATGTGAAGACAATACACATCGAGGAGATGATTGACTTAGGCTATTGCAAACAGAAGCCCCTCAATAAAGGGTCAACTTGATAGCAGTCATGATGGGTAATGTGATTTTAGCATGGGAGGATATTTAGAGGTATAGCAAATATGCATTATTTTGTTTATAATATTTAACTTACTGATTTGGATATTCTATCTCTTACAAAATAAGAGCATATTTCCATCACCAAAGAGAGGAAAACTGAGATCATATAATTAAAAAAAAAAAGTCCCATTGAAAAGACAGATGGAGGGCTGAGCCCCAGTGGCCTAAGTGGTTGAGTGCAGGACTGCAGCCCATGGGCTTGGCAGTTAAAATCCAGCAGCGGCTCTCAGGAGTAGCTCTGGGTAGATCCCATGACCACCAGAGGCAGAGATGTCAAAAAAAAAAAGAAAAGACAGGTGGTCTGGGCTTTTGTGTCATTGCTAACTGCCACAAAAAGGCACCTGACTAGTGGTGGAATGGAACGCTTCTTAGTCTTGTACCTTTCCCATGATACCTTGCGGATCAGGCCTCTCTGAACCACTGGGCTTTCACTGGCGGATTTTCAGAAGAGGATGGTCAGATCTCCCTTCTCCAGTCCCTTTTTCCTCAGTCTGGAAGCTCTGCTGAGCCTGGGGGAGATCATTCCAGCACACAACTGACAGACAGGTGGCAGCTACCCCTGGGGAACAGTGGCTGGGGCTTGAGCCTGGTTCTCTGACAGGGAGAGGAGGATTCTACCATGGACCCATGAGGGTGGTTTTAAATTTTTTCCCAAGCTGAAAACTATTCTGAAATGCCACCTTCACCCATCTTCATGAATCTCTTGTCCCCCTGTCTCTACAGAACAGTCAGAGTGGTTTGAGGTTTGCTGGAACAGGAAGGTTGGGGGGTTTCTTAACCATCACTGGGAGCACAGGGCTCAGATGAAGATCAACATTGCCTGGGGCTCTGAACACTGGCGTTGCCAGGGCTGGGGTCACTCAGTCTGGTAACTCATAAATCATAACCTCCTCTCGGTGGATGGGGCCAGCCTAAAGACCTACTTCTAGTGTCCTGACCCTGTTACACTCTTCATCCTAAAGCTGAGCCAACAACCATACTGCATCCCACCCCTCTTTGCCCTACCTACACCCAGTACCCCTTGCAGCACCTCTCCTCCCATTGGCCAAGGAGGAGAGGGGTGCCATGAGGGTGGGGCCGGTGATGGTGTGTGTGTTAAGTTGCCACTCAAGATGAGCGAGACCAACACTAGTGAGTCTACTGCCTTGGCAGTTCCTGCCCCTGCCCCCCCCCCCTTATCCCTGAGATCATCTTGGTATCATCTCCCTTTTTAGGGTACAAACCTAAGCAGCTCACAGCCTTTATATCAATTGTGACTCATGGTGACCTTACATTATGGGGCCGACCTGTCCCTGTGGGCTCTGGAGACTGGAGACTTTACTGGAGTAGAAAGCTCCAGCTTTCTCCCATGGGGGGTGCTGAGTGCGAACTGCTGGACTTTGGGGCTCCAAATCTCAAATATATTTAATGAGAACATGTATTAAGTCTTAAATAGGAAATGACAAGACAAAGGTAAACATACAATCTCTGGATGAGGGAGTCCATTTGCACGAGGTTGTGATGGTGGTCGAGAGTTTGCAGGGATTCAGAGGCTTAAAAAGGACACAAGAAAATGATGAGGGCAGCAAATGCCCACATGTGCTTGACACGATGGATGGATGGATGGATGGATGGATGGATGGATGAATGATGGATGGTGATAAGAGTTGTACAAGCCCCCAATAAAAAGTTTTTTATAAAAGGATGCAGGAGCACAAAGGAAGTTGTTGCAAAAGCTCAATGCATCCCAGTTGCAGATGGGACTACAGAATGGGGAATGGGACCGTGGTTGGATACATACATTAAATTAGATTGACATGTATATAATGTTAGCCCACAAGATTGATTCAGGGTCCTCTGATCAAGGTAGTCAGCATATGACCCAGGACCTAAATACCCTAATTTCCACTAAGGTACACCCAAACAAGGTCCCTAAAGGCCACCTCACTTCTCTTTGGACTGGCCAGGGGAGTGGCAACAATCCACTCTCTAATGAACTCTGCCTGAGGTGTCTGGTTACTGGTCAGAAGGGATTCAATGGAAGCTACTTATATGTGGAAGCTCATAAATAGATTTAGGGCTTCCACTGTAAAGCACAGTCTTTTGCAAAAGTTACATTCAGAAATTTAAGCTCTAATACACCCCTTGGACAGTGTCTTGGGGTGCAATCGTCACCTTTTGCCACCCTTCTAGTGAAGCCACCGTTTCTGAAGCCCATTCGCTTTTGAATCCCTGGTTCCTTCACTTAGTAGCTATAAGACCATTGGCAAAGGACACAAACACTCAGTGTTACAATTTCTCCATCTGTGCAATGCAACCACTAATAGTATGTATCTTGTGGACAAATTTGAAGGATTGAATGAGATGGAGCATATAAATTGCCTGGTGCTGTACAAGTGTTCAATAAATATTACTACTATTTTTATGAGCACTAAAGAGAACAGAAACAGGTTTGAGAGAGGCAAACTTGCTGATGCTAGCCCATGAAACGTTACAAAAAGTCAGAAGATGCCCAGAAATGCAAGCAGGCTTTGTGCCAGCCTAAACAGCGAAGAAATACAGGAAGAAGCACAGGAAAGAAATGGACACGCCCAAAGTGAAATAGCACAGAACCCTCCTTTTAATATGCGGTTGCATACATTGAGTGGGGAAGAGATCTCTTCAACAAATGGTGCTGACAAAATTGGATCTCCATTTGCAGAAGAATGAAACAGGACTCACACATCACACCAGAGGCAAAAATGAATTCAACAAGGATGAAAGACCAAAAGGTAAACCCCCCCAAAATAAAGATCATTGATGACAAAATAGGGTCTAACTCAGGGATCCTAATACAAGGCATAAACACTCACAAAACATAATTTAAAAATACATATGCAGAAAATGACAAAATAGACAAGTGGGACAGCCTAAAAATATATACACTGTGAGCATCAAAAGACCTCGCCTAGAGGTAAAAAGAGAACCCACATCCTAGGGGAATTGTATTTTGGCAATGATAATGGCAGTGATACCGAAAAGAAATGCAGCAATAAGAAAATGGGTTCAGTCTGGTCACCAACACCCGTAAACCTGGTTTACAGGAACTAAAAAAGAAGATGAAAGGAGTTTGGCTGGTCTGAAACTAGCAACCTAGCCCAAGGGGACTGAAGTTGTTAAAAATTTGGGATGGGTTTATGATCAAAAGGCAGGGCAATCACTGGGCACCCTGGAGGGGACAAGGGAGACAGCCCATATGAAGTTAACCAGAACCTCACTGGATGAAGATTAAAAATTTTATGTCTGTGAATTGGTGCATTAGGCTGCTGACTTTATGAATGGCCTGCCTTGATTTGACTTAGATTATGAACACGGATTCACAAGGTTCCAGATGGAATAAAGATCCTTCACATCAAAGAACATACTTGTCTCTTCCAAGTACTAGGTTAATATTAGTGGGCAGTATAAAAACTGCATACCTCAAATTTGAGGGATAAAGGTATAAGGTAACTAACTGACTTACAAACTTTCATAGATAAAAATATAAAATAATTTTATTTGCTCACATAAAATATTATGTTGAAGTAAGACTGGTACTTATAAAATATTATGTTGAAATAAGACAGGTACTTTTTGAACTGTATTATTTCAGTTTTATCTTGCAAGAACTATTGTCCTTGTTTTGAAATTTGCATGTGGCTAAAAAGTTGAGCCATGGCATCAACTTAATCTGATACTGACCCTTTCGTTGTTCCAAGGACACCTGCAGGCAAAGATTTATAATCACAATTTGCGTAAGTCCCTGCAAATCTGACATATTGCCCAGCACCAACGCCACACAGTCTTGAGGCGCGCAGTGCCCCAGCCACCAGCAAGCAGCCCATCCGTGCCCCCATTCCAAGATGGTGACTGTGTCCTCGTCAAGTGATTGATGCCCCCTGCCTTGCTCCACATTTACCATCATGCTTACTCCTCCAACCACGGTCCAGGTGAGTAGACTTGTGCCTGAGCATCAACCACGGCCCTACCACTCGCATCACGAAGCTGCCCTGTCCCAGTATAGGATGAAAGGTCCATTCTTCCAGAGAAGACCCCGTAAACCAGTGGTTCTCAATCTTCCTAATGTCACAACCATTTAATACAGTTCCTCATGTTGTGGTGATCCCCCCAACCATAAATTGTTTTCATTGCTACTTTATAACTGTACCTTTACAACTGTTATGAATCAGGCAATCTCTGTGAAAGGGTCATTTAATCCCCAAAGGAGTTGAAACTCACAAGTGGAGAACTGCTGCCTTAAACTAAGACTGTTTGGGTTCCTTAATATTGTTATCTTAGTCTAGGTTTTGACCCATTGTAATAAAACTATTAAAACGTGTTACAAGAGATTGCAAGTATATTTTTGGGGTTTTGTTTTGTTTTGTTTGTTTGTTTGTTTGACATCACTGCCCTCTGGTGGGAGTAGGAGGCCCAGCCTTGCTCCTGAAGAACTGCTGCTGGATTTGAACCACAGTCTCGCACTCAACCACTATGCCACCGGGGCTCAGCCGACTGCAAGTGTATTTTAAAGCTTTCCTGGAAACATAGTTTTCTTGCTCTTTCGGCCTTACCACCTGCTTGTCTACTTATATGTCTAATTCCCTAGCCACAGGTATCTCTACACTTATCACTTAAAGTTGTGGCTTGAAAAGCCTCTCCAGTATAATTCACGTAAATATTAATGGATTAAAAGCCACCATTTGGCAAAAGTAAAGGAAAAGGAAATAGAGGAAAGAACTAAGAGGCAAAGGGCATTTGGAGAGGTTTAAATACAGGCATGTACATATGTAAATATATTTATATATGATGATGGGGAAATAAATGCACATGCATATACTTATTGGGTTAGTATTAAGGTAGCAGATGGACATTGGACCTCTACTTAAGTACTCCCTCAATGCAAAAACACTTTGTTCTGTTAACCTGGCATTCCATGATGCTCACCTTCCTGACACAGTCGCTGAAGACAAAATAGGTGCATAAGCAAATGTGATGACGTAAGCTGATGGTACCCAGAAGTCAAAATACATAGCATCTGGGGTCTTAAAGTTTTGATGATAAACAAGCGGCCATCTAGCTGAGAAATAACAAAGGCCATTTGGAAGAAGCACACCATCCTGTGTGATCATGAGGTGTCCATAGGAACGGGTATCAGGCATCAAAAAACAACAAAAATATATCATTGTGAATGAGGGGTAGTGTGGGGTGAAGACTCAAAGCCCATCTGTGGGCAAATGGACATTCCCTTACAGGAAGATCATGGGGAGGAGATGAGAGAGTCAGGGTGCAGTATAGCAACAATTAAACATATAACTTTCCTCTAGTTCTTTAATGCTCCCTGCCCCCCCCTCCAATTTCATGATCCAAATTCTACCTTACATATAGGGCTAGACCAGAGGGTGTACACTAGTACAGATATGAACTGAAAACACAGGGAGTTTGGAACAGATAAACCCCTCGGGATGAATAATGAGAGTAGATGTACCAGGAAGGTAAGAGGAAGGTGGGGAAGAAAGGGGATTTGATCACAATGATCTACATATAACCCCCTAGCTAGGAGACAGGCAACAGAAAAATGGGTAAGAGAGTGGATAGTGTAATACATGAAAAAAATTATCAAGGGTTTGTGAGGGAGGTAGGATAGGAGATGGAGGGGAAAAATGAGGAACTGACACCAAGGACTCAAGTAGAAAGGAAATGTTTTGAGAATGATGATGGCAACAAATGTACAAATGTGCTTGACATATAATGGATTGATGGACTATGAAAAGAGTCGTAGAAGCCCCCAATAAAATAATTAAAATGTGTAAATACATATAAATAAAAGCCATCATTTAAAAATTGTCAGAACAAATTAAATCATTAGCCAAAGTAGCCTTGAAGAACAGACAAGTTCTAATAGGAAAAGAAAAAAAATAGACAAGATCTAAATTTGTTATCCCTTACAGAAGGTAAGCTATAAACTGCCCTTAAAAAAATGTTTTTCTGCAACAAACCTAGAATTCTACAAGAAACTTTTGCTTTATTCTGCAAAGGCGTAAAAAAAAGGATGATAAATTAAAATTTACTTGCAACCGATATAAAAAAAATCATTTAATTGGTCTCCTTGGGTCACTACCTTAAATCACTAGTGTTACTGGTCCCCTATTATTATTAATACTGAAACTTTTAATTGGACCATTTATTATTAATGCATTATTGGAATTCATCCAATACTGTATAGGTGCTCTTAAACTTATAATAGTCAAACTCAATATACAGCCCTAAAACCAGAAAAAGTTGCTGAAAAATCAATGAATTGAGTCCCAAAGAAAAACAGCTGACAATGAGACAGACTGGCACTAGCCATGGTAATGTCACCTCCTTGACCTGCCTCCTTCCCCCTCCCATCTCAGAAAGTCCTTTCAGTGATTGATTTTAGAATGTAGTCATGATCTCAAGATCAGAATATTGTAATTGATGATATTGTTCCTTGTGATGTTGCAACCAGGATATAATTATTCTTATTTCATTAACCAGGATGTTATAATCAATGCTGTATCCTGTAACGCTCGTTAACGCTAAAGAGTAACATCAGTCGTGCTTTCTGCTTCTGTCCTAGACAAGTGCTAAGTGAGTTTTTGCCTTTAAAGAGGGACTGAAATGTCCACCCAGGACTGCAATCAAAGAGTCACTTTTAGATTCGCACAGTCCGGTTATAACCGGATGAAAGACTCTTCTCAATTTCAAGACACTATTGTGGCTGTCATTTATTTCAGCCTGCCACAACTTGATCTCACATCCTTTGGGCATGTTCTCAGGAGAGCGTAGTCCCTGAAATAGTCTCATCCTGTTTGATGAAGTTGAAAGCCAGAAAAGAAAAAAAAGAGAGCGAAGGAGAGAGGAAGACTTCAATGAGATCGAGTGATTCAGTGGCTGCAACACAGGTTGGAACAGGTTGGAACAGGTTGGAACTTAACGATCATGAGGTTGCCATAGGACTGTGCAGTGGTTCATTCTCTCGTACCTCGCTTTGCTCTGAGTCAGAAGCACCTCGACAGCACCTAACAATTCCTTAATAAAGGTAAGGTGGTGGGAAGGTAGACACGTTGTCAGGCATGTCCCATATCTTCAGAGTAACCTTAGAACTCATGATTGTTATCTCCATTTACATTTGAAAGAAAGTGTTGAGAATCTCAGGGAGATGAAATAACAGGCTCACAATCCTGAAGCTAGTAACTAAACATAGACAGGTGAGCCCAGTTAAAGGTTCAATAACACCTTAGCCCCCGGAAAGGAAACAGTGAGTTTTGTTTTCATATTATCACTATCCTCCCCATGTCCTCGAAATAAGACACTCTTCTCCCACAAGGTCTTGGAAACTCTACATGCGGCCCTTATGAGACGGAAGGAACTCAGTGGCAGGGTTTCTTGTGTGTTGTGGCAGGTTTTCCCCATGTCCTGACGTCCCTGGGTGGTGTGATTAACTGAAAAGTTAGAGGTTTTAGTCCACCTACAGGTGCCTTGGAAGAAAGTCCAGGTGATCTACTTTACAAAAAACGAGCCATGGTCGACCCTGAGAAGTAGAGCCCTACAGTAACATGCATAGGGCTGCCAGGAGTTAGCATCCATTAGATGGAAGTGGTTCCCATGTTTCGCTGGTTTACCAAGTTGACCGCAGGAGCATTGGGCTCCCTAAACACTAAAACCCAAACCAAACCCACCCAACTACCATCAAGGAAAATCCGATCCACAGCGAGTAGAACTGCCCCCTTCGGTAAAGTGACCAGATTCTAAGCGGGACACCATTGACCTGGGGAAGGGGGCATGCTTAATTAAAAATCCGGTCTATATGGAGCAACAAAAATGGTCATAGAATGCAAAAATGGTATCGTAATATATTCATTTCATATTAAAACGCCGCGAGGTGTTAAATTGTCCAAAAGCGGGACGTCTGGTCACTTTACAGGTTTCCAAGACTTTAACTTTTTTTTTTTTTAAAGACTTTAACTCTTTTGGGAAGCAACAGTGTCATCATTCTCCCTGGGAGCAACTCGTGGATTCAAACTGCTGGCCATGTGGTCCAGCATCGCCCAGGGTCCTAGCCCTACAGATCATTGGAATTCATCAAATAGCTCTAGTCAGAGTCTTCGTTTCAGAATCTCTCTTCCTCATAGCCCTAATATTTGCTGAAAGCCGAGCATATGGTAGGCTGACCTGGCTCTCAGCTCTGAAACCAAAATACGGTAGAATAATAGGTCTGAGTCTTGTGAAGAGATGGAGATGTTTTAATGAGTTGTCTCCAACCCAGCAGAAACCGGCTGGGCTGGTTGTTCAGGTTTAAGTCATTGTAGAGTTACCAGAAAACTTTTAAATGAAAATAAACAGATACAGATGATTCATCTGTATCTAATGTTCTAATGATCTAAGTTCCTTACTCACTGAGATGTTTTTTAATCATTGTGAGCAGATCTGGAACTTATTCATAGGATAGCC